>BJBW01011924.1:0-15050 GCA_004320125.1 Scolopax mira
ACTGTTCCTGATGCACCCCAGGATGCCACTGGCCTTCTTTGACATAAGGGCACATTGCTGGCTCATGGTCATCCTGTTGTCCACCAGGACTCCCAGGTCTTTTTCCACAGAGCTGCTCTCCAGCAGGTCAGCCCCTAACTGTCCTGGTTCAGGGGGTTATTCCTTCCCAGGTGCAGCACCCTACACTTGCTCTTGTTGAACTTCATTTAAAGTTCCACCCAACTCTCCAGCAAGTCCAGGTGTCTCTGTATGGCAGTACAGCCTTCTGGTGTGTCAGCCACCCCTCCCAGTTTTGTGTCATCAGCAAACTTGCTGGGTACACTCTATCCCTTCATCCAGGGCACTGATGAATATATTCTCTGAATATTCTCTGATTATATTTCTCCTTTTGCTTCTTTGACATAGTGTGTTGATTTCCAGTATGAAGTGTTTTCAAATAGGTGCAACTTAATATCAGCCGCTCGGATGACGAAGGGTTTGGGAATACTGGCAGCCAGGGTTTTTCCTGAAAAGGCACAGAAGCAGAAGGTGAGACTAGCAATATACCAAAGAGAATTCCCCATCTACCTCAGGGCATCAGGTTTACCTGATCCAGTGTCTCTTCTCTGGCAGTATGCCACATCCAGTGCTTCAGAAGAAGATGGAAAGAAACCCTGTGGTATGAAATACCTAGTCAAATGTATGGTTATATCGCTGTGTAACTTATGGCAGTGAAACTACATATTCACTGAAGGTCATAAAAGGAGAAGACCATGGAGTGCTCAACAGGGATGGGAGTCTAGAGAAACAGAAGGTGAGATAAAGGTTTCTGGAGAAATCTGGGTTCTGAGAAGCCTCAGAGTTAAAAGGTAGACACAGGGCTGGGCTGATGCCTCTTAATGGAATGTCCTGACTGGACTACTGCAATCTTTGTCACCTGGGAGGCAGCACTTTTCATCTTTTAATAGAACTTGTAAAGAAATTGAGTAAAATAATCAGTAATCTCATTCAATCAGAGACTTTGAAGTATTATCTTCCTGTTAGTTTTCTTTTGAACTCCAAGACCTTGAAAGATTCTGATTTTGCTGGAACTAATACTGAATCTTTAGCTGAGCTGACCCAAAACTAATCCTTTACCATCATCAAAAGTGGGTGAGAGTCCTGCTCCTGTTGCATTATTAAATCTATACCTGGAAGAATGTATAACATAAGGAAATGAATGCCCTTATGTCATGTTGGAAATTGTTCTTTAACTTAGGTTGTCCTTCTGGATTTGTCCATGACATCAGAAGCTCCTGCTGAGTTTGGACTGTAGTCCAAGGAATAAGACAGTCTTAGACTCCAGAGAATTAGAACTGAACAATTTAAGCAAGGTGGGACTTCTGTACATCTGTTTTATTACACGTTCTGTTGCCAGACATAGTTCATATTCATTGCTAACAGGTTCTTAGTTTGACAAGCCAGGCAGAATCAGGTTTGCTTCTGTTTTACAGAGAGCAAATTGATGTTTCTCCATACGCCAGGGCTGTTTGGAGCCTAGGCTCTCACGGTGGCTGGATCCAGACCTGAATTGCAGGTAATTCTGCTGGGCTTTATGGAACAATGGTTATAAAAAGGGGTGTAAGGCAAGAGACAAATCAAGATATTTCCATTTAGATAAGCCAATACAATTCTTCACTGAAGTGATGAAGTGCATTTTTTTTTTTTAAAGCAGAATGGATGCTTATTCTCTTGTCCCATTTTCTTCATCTTTGCTTTGTAGGCCATATGGAGTTTATTCTCTGTATATGGTAGCTATAGAGTAAAGCAATATTTCCATGTTTCATTGATTGTCTTCTGGAGGAGAATTGACAGACTATAAAATTCTGATGATTTTTTTCCAACTACATTAGTAAGCCTGCAATGAAAAATGAAAGAAAAAAATGCTCAAAGTTTTTTTTTTTTATTAGAAAGTTGTGATAGAAGGTAAAATCTCTGTGTTTCAGATGGAAACAGGCCTTCTAATTCTAAGGTCAAAAAACCCAGGTGATTCCTTTGTGGTTTTCAGGGATAGAGGTTTTAGGGTTTAGATTCAAACAACTGCAAAAAGTTAATTTCATTCCAAATTTTACTCCTTTTTAAAATTCTGCCTGATTTCAGATGAGTCCTGTGGATCTGGATGGCTTTATACTTAGATATACTATTATAAGAGGAAAAAACAATCTTCTTTCTTATAGAAGTTATCTTTTTCATCCATTTCGACTGTATTTAACCTGCTGCAAAACATTATAACTCAGAATGTAACTCAGGGATTATTAATGTAGTTTTGTTTTGTTTATCAAAAAGATAAAGTCTAAACCACAGTTAGCAACAAATGCACTTAAATGTATGAAAGTAAATTATTTTTTGTGCTCAGTATCCCAAACTTACCTAAAGGTAAAGAAAGGCTATAAAAGAAGAGGCTAGAGTAGAAATAGTACATCAATGTATTTAAATCACTTATGATACCTCTTTATTTTTTCATCCCTTCCTCTCAATCTAGTGTCCATTAAAAAACTATTATGTGGAAATCTTTAGGAACATACATTACCACCAATATATTCAATGCTGTGTATATCATCCCTTTCATAAATTTCATCTCACAACTTGTGTGCCTGAAGTAAAATGTATACACAACAGATTTGCTTAAACACAGGCTTTTATGACTGGCTTTGATCTACTGAACACTCCAGTAGTTACCGTAGAAAGTATGTATTTGGTGGCAAAGCCAGGCAAAAGACATATTTTATATGTGCAGAATGGGGAAAGTTGACCTAAAATTATAACTGATAATAATTTTCAGCATTTTCAGTCCATTTAAATAATTTAATCTTAAAGCTATGACAATCATTTGGTTGTAATACCTTTTATCCTCTGCTTTGAAAATGGACCTGTCTACAAGGTGGCACAACAAGTAATACAAGTTAAGTGTTTATGATTTTTATCACATCTCTGCACAGTTGCATCCTTCATGTTTCTGTCTTATTTATTGAAGGAATAACTAGTTTCAACACAAAACAATGTATGAGTATTTTCTCCTAGCACTTACGAATAGGTGTAACTGTCAATAATATTATTATCTTTTTTGAATTGTATTCTTGACATTTGATGTGCATATCAATACTTTTGTATACAAACTCCCAGCTAACTATTTCTAATTGGATCAATTTCGGTTCCACTGTTGAAAAATGTTCATAATTTATAACTGGTGTATTGTATTCTATAACAAACCACCTCCCTCACAACCAACAGAACCTCTTAAAAATTGCTTAGCTATGGATTTGGTTTTAGTATCTCATCTGTCTCATACTGTCAATTTAAAAATCACCCTGTTGTTTTTTAGCCCTATGGTTTTACAGTTAACCTCTAGGGATTAGTTCTATTTCACAATGAATCCCGTGTCTAGAATGCCAAGGAGCTTCCTCCCTTTTCTTTGGTGAGGAGTGATTTATACCTGTGCAGGGTTAAGTCTGTACCTTCCTTTTCCTGCTATTCCAGAAACTAGAAAATTTCTACTTATTTCTACTCCAACATCATTAAGGTTTATATACTCTTAAAAATGTGTATGATCATAGTATCATAGAATGGTTAGAATTGGAAGGGGCCTTAAAGATCATCTAGTTCCAACCCCCCTGCCCTGGGCAGGGACACCTCCCACCAGACCAGGTTGCTCAAAGCCCCATCCAGCCTGGCCTTGAACACTTCCAAAGTGTTCACATGCAGTTCACAAATTATGCAATAGTTTTGTGGATAGTTACATCATAAAAGGGAAATATTTAATCCATAATCAGGTTTCACAGTTGTTTGTTAGGGTCTTCTGTAGAGCAGAAGAGGAAAAGCACTTGTTGAAAATGACAGTATAATTACAAAAAAGAAAAACTGATCTGAAGACTAGGGGCAAGTAGTCCAGGAACTACATTTATCTTGTTGAAAGCACTTACTAGATTTTAGGATGATGGTGACCATATGTCAGTTGTAACTAATATATAGGGTAAATTGGACATAAATGGAGGTATGTATATTTGTTTTGTTGCATCTGATATGAACGCATGCTTTTATTTATAGAGATGTTTGCATACTATGGAAAGAAAGAATAATGTATTCATTCTATACATCATATACGAGATGTAAACTTTGGACATGGTGGCAAAGGAATGAGGCAAAAATGGACTGTACTGTAAGACTGATTCTACAGATTGGAAAAGCATAGGCATCTGTAGCTGAGGAAGTTTTACATTTGCTATGATATTTGCGAAGAGTATAAAATAAATAGTTAAACAATTCAGGTTAATTTAATAAAAAAAAAAATCAAAACCCCCAAAGAAAATTTTTTCATAATAATCAACACAATAAAGATTTCAGACAAAATATTTACAATTGGCTGCAACATCAAATCCTGAATGAATAAATCATCCTGTTAAAAGTCTATTTTGAGACAGCATAACTTTATGTGAAGGCTACTTATTTTTTCTCTGCAAAATAAAGGGGGAGCTCCTACTGCTAATGTAAAACAGTACTTTGTCTGGTTCAGGCAAAATGTCACTGAAAAGATGAAAAGCCCAAAGTTGGCACAGATAGCTGCAATCTTATGCATCTATGTGGTCTCCTATGTTAATATTAATGATCTGTAGTTATATTGCTTTGCATCCTGGGAAACTGGGTTAGGGAAACACTTATAATTAATGTTAACATCTGCACAAAAATGTTTTTGGGGAAATCATTAAAGATGACTGATGCATAGACAGAAGATAGAGTCCTTTGTTAGTGAGCAGTTGTATATCTATAAGGACATAACTTGTCCTCACTGCTTAATATGAGAGTATTGCTCAAGTGTTAGTGAAAAAAAAAATTGTCATTTTCCAAAAATGGTATATGAGGAAGAATATTCCCTGTTTTACAGTTACAGTGTTTCAAATGAAGGAAAGTACAATTTCAGTGTCATCTGGAAGGCAAAGTCATCCCAGGTGTCAACTGAGACTCAGCAAATGAAATTCTTTTCTAAAGAGTCTTCAAGATAAGGGGATGTTCATTACTTACAAATGGCCGTGGAAAACTGAATGTGTAGGCTGATGCAAGAAACTTTAGTCTGTGAAAAAAAGGAATAGTTTTTCCACTGCACTGCCGGTGAGGTTTCCATGGTCTAATCTTTTCCTTATTCTAGAGCATCTGGTTGAGTCCTGGAGATGCTACTACAATGACAGGTAGTCAGAGACACACATGAGGGAGAAGTTTCCCCCCTCGATTTTATGAGGCAGCAAAGGATGAAGTAGGCAGTGCCTTACGTGAGGACAACACTGCTGAAGGCAGCAGATGGAGGCAGAGTGCAATAAAAATCCTCTTAAATTGTACTCTAATCTCCAGCCCAGGGGCACCCCTGGCTACTCAGTGCAGGCACACTGCTGTATGCTTTGTAGAAGAAAATTGAAGCTTGTGCCAGTGGCCAGAGACAAATAGAAGACTGGAGTTGAAGTGTTTTTCTTGGATAAAGAAAAAAGATGGGTTCTGAGTTGGCTTGAGGTGTGTGTCTCAGAAGTACATACAGAGGAAAGAGGAATCTGCTGAAAACAAGAGGTGGCTGGAGCAGTAAAAAGTTCAAGGTGTGGTTGCCTTCTTTCTTGTGACTGGATTGTAGAAGGACATTGGGGCATTGGCAGTTGCTGGGAACATTGCTGGGACATACAATCCTGCACATGAAAACTAGGAAAGTGTAGTGCAATTCATGTATTTAAAAGATGTTATCCTATATATGTTAAAGCACATATTTAAAAATGCCTTGTAAGTGTCATCATAGACTTTAGATTTTAGCCTGATTTTGCAGGTGAAAAAGAGAGGTTTGGAACAATTCAAATATTTTTTTTTCCATTGTCAAAACATCTAAAGAGCAAAGGAAACAGAGGGTTTCTCAGACTAGCCAGAGGAGGAAGAGTTGTCATCATTCTCCTTTTGCCAAATAGCTCACAGGGTAAGGAATGCTTTGAAGATATTTTCTCCTGCAAATGTGATGTAACCAGCAAGCTGAAGTAGGCTGACCAGATTACAAACAAACAGCCTTGAGAAACTGTGGAGGTTTCTGGAATGTAGGAGTAGTATGTTACCTCCCAGCAGGTAATGTGGAGAGATTACCCTCCTGCACCAATTTGCTTAATCCTCTGCTCAATCTTCTGCCACTGGGGAATGACTAACTCCAAGGACTTGCGGTTTTGGGTAAGGAAGATGAGGAAAGAGGGAAAATGCCCTAAATCTGAATATAAAAAAGTTGTTTACAGGACAGTAAAAAGTGTCCTGTGGGACACCTTTTGGGTAATGCTGGAGAGGTTTCAGCTGGGGAGGGGGGAACAAGGTGTTCCTCGTCTCCTTTCATGGCTTTCAGCTGGAAGCCCCTGCAGGCAGCAGAGCAGTGTGGGAGGCAGAGCTGGGAGGAGAGCAGTTATGCACATGCCGGGAGAGGTCAGTTGGTTTTCACTTTTGCTTTAGTTTACTTCTCTTGTGATTCTTATGGGGGTGGTGGGAAGGGGTTAGTCTCTCTTTGTACCGTGGAACTGAATTAAGAAGCTGCCTTTAAGACTTACTGCAGAAGGACAACAAAAGAAAGGGTTCAAGTCTGGCCTAAACTTGGATTTTTCGATATATTTCTGAAGTTCAGGTTCTGTTCTTTTCCATCTGTGTAAATTGTTTGGGCCTTTGCAGTGTTTGGATATGACAGGGGGGAAGTTAGCCAGACGTTACATTTTATTTCCCTTCTAACCCCGTGTTTTGTCATTTCTTAAGTGATTGACTGGAAGGAGTTTAAAGAGGATGCATTATTATTTAACTGTGCTGTAACAAATAATTGATGTTTTCAATTCATTCAGACTGGTCTGGAGCTCTCTAGCATAGTTTATTTTTGATTATAGAAATTCATTTCAGTTAAATCATTCCTTTATCAGCAGGATCTGCCCACATTTGGTTAGACTAAATAGCTCTAGAAACCACAGTGTTTTTTCCAATAGCTTTGAATCAAAGTTGCATTAAGAAAAAAAAACCAACACAAAACTTTTGCTGAGATTGAGCTGAATCCCATTAATACAAAAAATTATATTAAGGAGTCTTTAATGTGTAGCTGTGATGCTGTGCTAGTCACAGCCTCAACTTAGTTTTGAGAAAACACTCCAGTTTTTCCCCCTTGCGTTTTTGTGTATGTCCACGACCTAGAAGCTTCTACCTGCCCTTTTCTTTTGTTATTCTCTTAATCAGCAGTGTCTGTTAGTTCTTTTGGTGCTTTATGATGTCTTATCTTTTGTTAGGTAAAGCTAATGTTTCAGAATGTCTTATTTTGTCAAACAGATGCATTTATGTTGTTGATATGTCTGCTTTTACTGAATGGCTTCGTACTTCAAGACACATTATGTTTTATGACTCCTTCACTGGGCTTGTCTGATCTTACTTGTAATTGTATGTGCCACCAAACATTGCAAGGCATCTTGAAAAGGAGGGGGAAGTTGATTTCAGGGCTGTTTTATGTAGAACTCTTCAACAAAGAACTGATAAAAGACCTTCGGGACAGTAGGAAGGACCTTTGAGTGACACTAAAAATATCTTTTAAATGTACCTGTGACACAGCAGTCTTGTACAGGTACACAGGAGCATTCTGCTCCAATATGTGATAAAGGTGATAAAAGGTGATGAAAACATTACATAGATTTATAGGGATATTTTTCAACCCCAGGTTATGTTCTTTTAAGAATCCTTTTAGTTTTGCCAGTAATTGCATTCAAGTACCATGATGGATTTACAGGACTCCATCTTAGCTCTCAAATAAAAATAGTCAGGTGTCCTAAGTCAGAACATCCTCTTGGTAATGCATTTGTTAGCATATTTCCTTCTAAAGTGTTTTTCTAGTTCTTGGTAAATAAGCATATTGTAGATGTTCTGATCCTAGCAAATCTTACCTGTTTTATTTACATATTTGATTAGTTCCTGTGTAAGCCTGTATTCCTAATTTACATCCCATGTGTTTCTTCTGCTGATGGTCCTAACTTTGGCAATGCAGAAATACAGAAAATTTTTTACTGCTTAATGGGACTGGAGATCATATACTATATCTATTGAATCGATTCCTCCCCTTATTTTGTAGCACTGGTTTTGCTTTAGTTGATCAATAAATTGGCTTAAATGCTGAATTAAAGCACCATACCAGTTCCTAAAATTTATTCCAGGTGAGAGAGAAATTACATTGAATGTGTTTGAGACTGTATCTGTGATGTATTAGTATATCAGTAGACTGAATTCAGGAACTCGCCATCCAAAAATTATTTATAAAGACTTCAAGTTCACTTGTCTTTATGGACTTCTGCTTCAGCATAAATAATCCTTGTCATAGTGCTGAACCTTTGAGGTTGGTGCCCAGAGAAGGAAACTTTAGGTGGAAAGTATTCAAAGGAACTTGCTTTTAAAAGATGTGCTATATAGTATATTGCTAGGTACAGCCCTTTTATCTCTGATTATTCCTTTTAATGTTGATTTCAGGTTGGGGAAAGGAATAAGAATTACCATGCTATAGACTTCTTGCTAAGACTTTATGTTTTGCAGGTGGCTATGCCTTGGGTTAACAGTGTAATGTGGCCTGTTACTCTGGAGATAAGTTCTGTCCTCTTGTAAAACAGTCCTGTGCCATGTTGGCCAAATGTATTACTGTGTAAGAAATACATAAAGTGCAGTTTTCTCCCTGGTAGTCTTAGCGTTTCTAAGACTCAGCTCAGATGTAGGAAACGGAAATCCCTGTGTTTAAGGAAATGAGCTGGAGTATGGGAATGTTTCTTCTGCCCACCAGCACACAAAGGGTGTGTTGTGATTTCACTGTGAGTTGATTGAAACAGCAGCTTTTCACAGGTGAGCCAGATCTGAGTCTAAATGGACATCTGTTACAAGAACACACATGGCAGAGCATTGCTGGATTCAAACTATTCCTTAGTTTTAATGTAAATGTACCTCTATTTTCTGTGTTTGCACAAAGTTCATGTTGGTTTCAGAAGCTCTATCTATATTGCTGCATATTAGAACTCTGAATCCTTCTCTTCCCTGCACCTGCTTCCCCAAATGAAGTATCTGGATACAGATTTGGATCTGAAACTTCATATATTTGACCTCTAAATCCGTTTAATCCATATATATGTATACACATGCGTGTTTATGGATATACGATTTTATGTAATTCTATATAGCGCACACAATTCTCAAATTCTAGGAGGAAAAAGCAAAAAACCAGCCTACATCTTCAGCCAGATTTGGGTATGACCTGTTGTGATCGGAGGCAGGATTACATCTCACGACATGCCTAAACTGTCCGATTAAACCTGGTCTATAGATGCCCAGCAGTAGGTCTGCAGCACAGTAGGCTTTGGCTACTGGGGACACGTGGTGGGGTGTTGTCAGTTTGCTGTACTATTATGCTTTGCCACCCTGGCTAGGATAGAGCTGGTTGCTTCAGGTACATCTAAACCACATCTGTCACAGCACCGTATTGACATGTTGTTTTGAAGTTTCTACGATATAAACTCTTAATGTTGTATTAATCCTTACAACACTGAAGACTGGGCTCAGCCTTGAGATTTCAGTGCTTTTAATATTTGTCTCCCCCCCCACACACCTCAATTTTGATCTGCCTTCCAGATGTTTGCTCTTCCTCTATCTCAGGAATATCTGTTACTATGAGATCCACGTTTAAGATGCTAGATCTCACTTCTGTGTCACTGACCCTCTCCTTCAGCTCTTTCCGTCACACAGTCCTTTAGTGCCAGCACATATGTCATTGGTTTCCTATGTGTCAACCATATGGAAATCACCTGAAGTAGTCACGATTAAGTGCTTCAAGCAAAAGGGATAGATTGCTTTGTTTGATGTTTGTTGCTCAGGTAAGGAAAAACAGTTTCTGTGTCCACATTCTGTGCGTTATGGAGACATTTTTTTTCCTCTTGCATGACTCTTATGCTCTATACTATAAGCAGTCCCACTTCCCTAACAAGCCACTTTTTGGGATTGATCTAGGAGTTCCTCTCCAGTGTCATCCACAATAGGAGCAGTGGAATAAAGCATGCTAATCTCCAACTGAAATTGACAGCTCTTCCTCAAAAATTCTCTTGTTTTCCATTGGACTCCCATGAAAGTCAAGTTTATAAAATAATGAACTCCAGGAAGGAGCTGGAGCTCATTTACTGTTTGAATAGTACAAAATCTTTCATAATAGGTTGACATTATTCTGTGTGCAGCAAAATGGAACTGGTGTAAAACTGCCTTTATTTTTTATAAATACTTTGGTTGTTTGTTACCACGAGAAAAAGAGATTAATTTACAAATTGTTCATCTTTCCTGTTCACAATTCCAGAGCTGCTAGTCCACTTGTCTCTAGCTACTGTGTGCAATTACTGCGCAGGCTGCCAGGAAGAGAAACATAATGAAATATTGTGTCCTTCAATTAACAATGGCAGATCAAATGGAAAGTATTGCTAGGAAAACATTTCCCAGCCATTATTCTCCAGAATACACAAGTGCAATTAGGAACAAAACCAGAGACATCCTCTCTACTGCATGTTGGTAGGGCACAGTTATTTGAAACAACCTGCTTAGGGTAAGAAATAATCCTGACAAAATTTAGCTCCCTGTTATGAAATAGAAAACAGCTAGCCTGGAAGTTTTTGGTTCCTAAAAAAAAACATTAAAAAATGCTTTTTTAATTAACTTGCAGTGTTTAGTATGTCCAAGTGTGCCTGGAGATAATGAGGTGCTATTTTTGATACTTAACCCAATTAAGAGGGTGAAGAGGTGCAGGGAGGTCATAAGAGACTAGGAGAGCAGGGAATGGGACCAAAGCAATCCCAAGGGTGGTAGCTCAGGGCTGTATCAGTTTCATTCCTTGGCTGTCTTCTCTTTCTCCCTGTAGGAGAGAAAATGCTTTAAAAATGAAGGATGAAAGTTATGCTCAATAAACTTAAAATGCCAGATTAATACCTGCAGCCCTCGTAGACTGTCATAGAGGCACATTAAGGCTTCTTCATCTGAAGGGAAGGAACGTCAATGGATTGTAGTACAGTGGTACAAAGACTATTCAGCTCCTGAGCCAGGAGAAGACCTTTTCTGTTTCTTGGATTCTTTTCTAGTTGCTGCTTTCTCTTGCATAAAATATAGCAGTGTTACTTTGTACTCTTAATTAAGAGGATAAAATTCTCCTGCTGTAGCCTTTCACTCAGTAGCTGCTCTGCTCTCCTCCCCCTTTTCCAATTTCACATGCCTTTAATCTTTCATCTCATTCCAGCTTTCAGGGTGGTGGTCTATTCTCCTCCTTCCCATTCCCTCCTCTCTGCTGGAACTGAAGCTGTAGCAGAAAAAAGGAGCCTGAATACTCAATGGAAGGGATCTTGAATTTATAAAAAAGGACAACTCATTGCCTTTCTTGTCTTGTTCTTTCTTATTGTAGCTGCCTACTTCAGAAAGTTCTGCCTACTTTAGAACTTTTAGACAGTTTGGGAATGATATTTTTGTTCTATGTTTGCATACATAAAACTCTGCATATTTGGTAATATTAGCTGTACAAAGCCCCCGTGGAAAAACATGTAATTTAAGAGTATGCTGGTGTCCTGTGAGAAGTTTTGGAAAGATAAGTGGTCGATTTGTATGTTTCACACACACATGAGCTAAGCACATGTTTCCCTCTGTCGTATCCAGCTCTTGTTTCTGCTTGTGGATGTTCTGTGATCAATGTGTGATTTGCTTGATTTCAATTTTAAAATTAATGAAATTACCATTTTTGGTTGCATAGTTTCCGGTGGTTATATGAGCCTACAAAAAAAGTCCCATAGGTAGAAAAGGTAACTAAGAACGTTTTTGTAGATGAAAATCTGTATCAGTGAATATCCATGTGCAACATAAAATGTCATGAAAAATGAAATCAAAACAGTGCCCACATGAGGTTTTATAGTAAGATCTTACCAGAATCTTGGCTTCTATAGTTTGATAAAATCACTTATCCTTAGTTTTAAAAAAAATAGTATTACATATTTTCATGAAATAAGAAGAATCCATTTGCTTTTTTAAGAACCTATTTTAATCTGCAGTACAGAAAATGACCAGATTTACTGTCTTTTTAGTTGAAAAAAGTAACCTGTTCATAATTTTCTTGTTCTAAAGCTCACTGGGTCAAATGACCTAGATTACTCAAGTGACTAGATCCATAACTCCCTCTAATTATTTGTTTTATTCCTTTGGTTATTTCCTGCTACAACATGAGTTTAACTTCTGTTCTAGTTTGAATACCGCCCCACGTGTGTGGAAGTGGCGTTATTTCCATTTTTCTGAAACAACTTCTTACCTATTAGCACTGTGATACTTCCCTACTTTTACTTCTCGAATGCTTTTATTAATCTACAGCAAACAGCTTACATACGGAATACGCCTTAGGTGTGTTTTAAAACATCTGGTCCTTGATGAAAGACTGTAGATCCACTTTGCTGTTCAAAGTACATCATTTTTATCAGTGCCACTGGCAATTAAAACTAGTAATGAGTCATCAAAAGATTTTTAGCAAAATAAAGACATTGCAATGGTTTAGCTCAAAAAGTTTTCATTGTCCCCGCAGCTGTTGTTTTGCTCCATTGCCTTTTTTCAAAGAGCATTCTATCTGCAAATGTGACACTTAAAGATTCAGGAAGAAGTGACACCTCACTTATTAAGAACGTCTCTGCTGTTCCATTAATCAACCTTATATTGTCTCCAGAACAAAATCTGCCTGGATGAGTAGACATCAGAGCATATGACTAATGAGAAGCCAAGAACAAATGTTGGTGCTTCCCTGAGTGTAGGGAATAAGTCTAACACACTTATCTGATGTTTTCCTCCTCTTTATCTCCTGGGACTCAAATATTATTGTTCACAAATCTCTGTTCTTCTATTTGGTTATTGCAACAGTGATTGTTCAGCAATTGAACTGGGGATTGTTTATCTTATACATAGCTGGGTTGTTTATAATTACTCGAGGGAGACTTGTTGAAAGTGTTGTGGGTTTTTTACTCTCGTCATGATTCTGGGAATACTCCTGTGAATGAGCTCCAGATGCCCAAGGACTCCAGCTAGAGCTCTTCAGTGGGGTAGGATTGCTCCTTGGGTGCCAGGCTCTGCACTGAAGAGGCTTACTAGGTAGGAAGGCTTGACTGGTGATTGTAGAACCACTTCTTTCTAGTGGTCTTTCAGGAATTGAAGTGCGCTGTGTTTGGGGAAAATATTATGTGGTGGTGACAGAGACATATCAAGTTCAGGCAAAATCCTAGTCTGGGTGTGCCATGAGGCTCTTGGAAGTACCAGCTGGGTCGCGCACTGATGGACAAGCAGGGGACTCCGTTTTTATTGTTGGTCTTTCTGTAGTTCCACTGCTGTTAATGCCAATAAAATAGATATTGTTTATATGTTCATGTTACTATTAGAATTGGTATGCTTCAAACTGTAGTACTTGTTCAGGCTGTGCTGATAATGATGAAATCCATGCTCAGAGAATTTGCACTGACATGTTTTCTCTATCAGAACATGGTACATGGTAGAAAGTAGAGCTAGAAACCATCTTAGGCTGTAATCCACTTATTCCTGTATCCCAAAACAAGGGATCAGTACCTGGCCCTGACCCTGGTGTCAATGGCAGAATTCTGGGTTTATTGGTTGTGGATACTTCAGGCCAACAGGCAACAGATAGGGCACACCTGTCTCAAAGAGGGGAAGGCCACAAAGACACAAGGGTTATTGATGTGTTAGAAATCACGAAAGTACCGGAGAATGGTCATATAGGAATTAGAATTTCTTTCCCTAGAATAGCCCAACGGAAGGATCAGTAGGCCAACTGAAGTGGCCTACACCAACGCATGCAGCACAGGCAACAAACAGGAGGATCTGGAGGCCATTGTGCAGCAGGAAAGCTCTGGCAGAGTTGCCATCACAGAAACATGGTGGGATGACTCATATAACTGGAATGCTGAAATGGATGGCTATAAATTCTTCAAAAGGGATAGGCAAGGAAGGAGAGATGCTAGGGCAGCCCTGTATTTTAGGGAGTGTTTTGATTGTCTAGAACTTAATGATGGTGATGAGAGGGATGAGTGTTTATGGGTAAGAACCAGGGGGAAGGCCAACAAGGCAGATGTCATGGTGGGAGTCTGTTATAGACCACCCAACGAAGATGAAGAGGCAGACAAAATACTCTAACCAGCTGGGAGAAGTCTCACAATTGCTAGCCCTTATTCTCATGGAGGACTGCAACATACCAGATGTCTGCTGGAAATACAATAGAGGAGAGAGGAAACAGTCTAGGAGGTTCCTGGAGTGTGTGGAAGATAACTTCCTGACACAATTGGTGAGTGAGCCAACTAGGGAAGGTGCACTGCTGGACATGTTGTTTTTGAACATAGAAGGACTTGTGGGTGATGTGGTGGTTGGAGTCCATCTTGGGCATAGTGATCACAAAATGGTAGTTTTTGATTCTTGGGGAAGTATGGTAGGGAGTCAGCAGAACTTCTACCTTGGACTTCCAGAGGACAGACTTTGGCCTGTTTAGAAGACTGGTTGACAGAATCCCTTGGGAGGCAGTACTGAAGGGCAAAGAAGTCCAGGGTGGCTAGAAATTATTCAAGAAGGAAATCTTAAAGGCACAGGAGCAGAATGTCCCTATGTGCTGAAAGATGACTGGGCAGGGAAGAATACTGGCTTGGCTGAAAAGAGAGCTTTGTCTGGAACTCAGGAAAACCTTTGGAAGAAGGGGCAGGCAACTCAGGAGGACTACAAGGATATCATAAAGTTATCCAGGGAAAAAAATCAGAAGGGCCAAAGCCCAACTAGAACTAAATCTTTCTACTCTCATAAAAGAAAATAAAAAATATTTCTATTAATATATTAGCAACAAAGGAAGGGCTAAGGAGAACCCCCATCCTTTATTGGATGCAGGTGGAAACATAGTGACAAAGGATGAGGAAAAGGCTGAAGTACATAAAAACTGAGGCAAAGAAGACATTGGTAATAAGACCAGTTGTTCTCCAGGTATTCAG
>BJBW01011925.1:0-28343 GCA_004320125.1 Scolopax mira
CTCTGGAGATCATCTAGTCCAATGCCCCTGCCAGAGCAGGTCTACCTGGAACACGTTGCACAGGAACTTGTCCAGGCGGGTTTTGAATGTCTCCAGAGAAGGAGACTCCACCACCTCTCTGGGCAGCCTGTTCCAGTGCTCCACCACTCTCACAGTAAAGTTCCTCCTCACATTTAGGTGGAACTTCTTATACTCAAGTTTGTGCCCATTTCCTCTTGTCCTCTCGCTGGGCTCCACTGAGAAAAGACCAGTCCTGTCCTCCTGACACCCTCCCTTTAAGTATTTGTTAAGGATTGGTTAGATTCCCCCTAAGTCTTTTTCTTCTCAAGACTAAAAAGACCCAAGTCCCTCAGTCTCTCCTCGTAAGAGAGATGCTCCAGGCCCCTAATCATTTTTGTGGCCTTCATGGATATGCTCCATCCCCACGGACGGTGGATGAAGCATACCCACACAGCAAGGCCCAAAACCCAGCAAAGGACCAGGGGGTTGGCAACTATTGTGTGTGATGCTCAGCATCTCCAATTCACCTGGTGGTGTGGTGCCAACTCAGGTGGGCTTGGGAGTGCCATTCCTGGGGATGGTCCATCCTGCCATGCAGGGCTGGGTCTGACCTGGTGAGGGCAGAGAGGCCCACCGAGCCCAGTCCGGATGCTGCCAGGCTGTTCCTCATTAGCTGGGAGCTTGTGGTGCTGCTGCTTTCCCAGGGGTGGCTGCGAGGGATGAATGGCTGGGCTGGAGCTGCCCCCGCACTCCTGGCCTCCCGCTTCAGTTCCCTGGGCTCTGTGGGGGGAAACAGGGGTTTATCTGCTGGCAGCAGAGTCTCCTCAGCACCCAGGGGACAAGTTGAAAGGTTTATTTAAGTAAATAAACTCCGAGGAGCAGGTACGAAGGATGAACATCTTTGAAGAGCACAGAGCAGGCTGGGATGGATGCCTGGATACCCGAGTTTTGCTCGTGCACGTGTAACACGTAAACTGGTGTAAATCTTTACCAGTACTGCTGTCCCTCAAGAACACTTTGCCCTCAGTATTTGCAGCGCCGGAGTGGAAATGGTCTGTCAGTCTGTCCCAGCAAACCCTGCCGAGGCAAGGTAAATATGTTCGTTCTCATTTTACAGATGGATAACCAGAAACAGAGAGATACCAAGTGACTTGCCCTAAAGGTTAAACACCAGGTCTGAAACGTAACCAGCACTCCTGATTGACGAACTCGTGGGGCTGTTTCATTAAAGATATCCAGGAAATTAAACTGTTTGAAGCTGACAGGGCAGGTATTGTAATTCTAAACCTCTTCTCTGATGTAGTCTTCCAAATTTACAAAACTAATTCAGTTTCACAATCCTGTCATGTAAATCACAGCACAGTTTGTTTTTCAAGCTTCAGGACAACAAACATTTTTGTCCCACTAACAGAAAATGTTTCACTCCGCTGCAGTTAGAAACTCCTCCAGTCCGTGGCAGATGGGCAGCAGCATCACTCCCTGTGTGACTCTGCAAGGACAGAGTGTCTCATTGACACTAGATTTTTTCCATCCCGTATTTTTTCAATTTTCATGGATGTTTTCTCTCTCTTTTTTTTTTTTTCCTTTTTTTTTTTTTTCCTGTTCCGTAGCCTTGTAGAAGTCATATCCTTCCCTAAACCTAAAATGGGCTAAAGTTGCCCTCCAGACCTCCTTGCCATTGTGGTTAGGCTCCTTCCTGCCTTGCCGAGGATGGTGTGACAATGCACCTGGGGGTCAACCCAACCATTGAGTTGGAGTTGTAGCCACTGAACTTGGTGGCCACCATCAACCATAACCACGGTCACCTTTCAGAGGTAGCCAAAACCACCAGCATTCACCATGTGGGTAATAAGGTGCAGAGAACTTGTTTGTGTCCATCCCTCTCTGCGGTGCTGTGAGCAATAGTGAGTGGGAGTATTTTAATTTGATTCTTCAAATGATAAAAATTCCTGGTTTGTGTCGTGTCCTGTCCTTGTGGTTGGTGAAGAAGCTTTACAATCCTGGGGTGTCTGAGTTTGTGCTGGGTTGGAAGTCTTCTCAACCAAATTTCAGAACTTGACCTCAGTGGGACACGTTGGTAACTCATTTTCTTATAACACTGCAGTGGTGGAATGCCTAGCAAATGAAGCTGATGAGATTATTTTTTATTAAATATATCTTTGATTATATTTGTTTAAGTGTTGTTTGGTTTGTTTATTAAGTTTGGTTAAGTAGTTTTTGCATTTTGATTTATGCTGTTGAAGTCAAAATGCTCTACAGCAAGACACTAATTTCAGTATTTTTTTTCAAGAAAGTTTTCTGAAGCCACTTCTACCCACAAGATAGGGGGGCAAGGGGAATTAAAAATAGGCATTTTTCATCCAGATACAGCATTTTTCCCCAAATGAACTTTGCAAAAACACTTTAATTTTATGCCACTTCCAATGGGGAACATTGCATGGTTGTAAACCTCAGAGGCTGTCACAGGATGGATTTGTTGTTCTATAGCCACTGGTCCCATCAGGTCTGCTCACTTTGTGTGTCTGAGCGTGCTTGGAGGAAGGCACAGGAGGTTAAGACTCCACGCTGACTTTCTTTTTCCTGTTTCTGTTTTTCTTCCAGTGATTTCTGTTCCCCCCTCCCCTCCCCCAGATACATCTCCCTTCTCCTGTTTAACTGCCTGGTGTTTACAGACTTCTCATCCTCGAGGCTTGTCGAAAAGCCATATGGCAACGCTCACAGCCAACAGTGGATTTTAGGAGGAAGTTCTCTTTCAACTTTCTACTTGTGAATTCAGATTTTTAAAGCCATGAATGAAATACTTTTGGCTTACTTTTGTGCATCTGAGTTCCATCTGAGCACTTCAGTTTGCCTGTTTCAGGGCAGTGGGGCCGCATTGAAACCTGCAGGAAACCCTGTGTTACCTGGAGAGGAGTGTGTGAGCTGCTGGGTGAGTCGTGTGCTCCAGGTTAAACAGAGATGCTCCGTTTCATTATGGCAAAGTCAATCTCAATACACTCATCTGATTACAGCCTAGTAACTTACAAAGAAGCCTCACACCTCACCGATGATTTTTTTTAAGGTGCTAAAATTCAGAAAAAGCTAATCCGCAAATTACGTGCATACCTGAATTCAGGTGTCTTTGTTAGATTATATCAAAGTTATAATTTGATGCCATCATTTTTACAATAGGAGCTATTATATGAGTGATGCATGTTTTACACTGCCCTGGAGCACAGCTGGTTTGAATTAGAGAAACATCCCTGAAACCTCGTGCGTGCCAGCAGTTCCCACCCAAGCCCCCCACCGCACACGGATACTGCTTCAGCTCTCCTAAACACAGAGTGAGAACTCTGGAGGGTTTATCTCTGTTGGATGGAAACAATGCTTGCTTTTAGATAAGGATTGCTTTAAGGGTGCTGCTGGCATGAGGATGGGTAAACACTGAGAGCCTCGTGTTCCTGCAGAGCATTCCTGGTTTTGCAGATGTGGCCTGGGCTCTATCAGAGTTCTGAAGCAGCGCTGGGCTCCTCACACCAGATGAATGAAGTCCATGATGGATGCTCGCTGTGGGACAGTCCAGCCGGGAATGACATGACTAGTTTTAACTGAGAAAAAGCCGTTGTGAGTCTGTTCAGTGTCCTGCAGGAGTATGTATACCAAGGGTGAGATTTTGAAACCAAGGCGTAGCTCCCTTTAGTCTTTTTAAAACTCTAGCCTTTTTAAAACTAGCCCTTCTGTAGCATTTGCTTAGTCCCAGTCTCCTTCTTTATATATATATATATATTTAAAGGAATTATAAACTAAAATTTAGGACAATTTCTGTGTTCTTTATGGCTACAAGAAACTGCTGAATGAACCTGACTTTTGGGAAGTGTTGCATGTGGGAGAAGAGCTGGAGAAACTGCTTTCTGACATTTGTGGCGCTTTAGGCTCACTGCTTAAACCTCAGACTCGGAGTTTTTCTGCAGTTGTTGGTTGCGTTAGCGAAAAATGTGGGAAACCCCTTAAAAGAAAAATAGGCATTGCAGGAGGGACATTGACCAAAAAATGATTTTGAAGTTGTTTTCAGCATTAAGCATTTTTGCACTGCCATCCAGTGGGCACTGGGGAATTGGCTCCCTGTCGCCCACCCCTAATGGCCCAGCACTTCATGGAGGTACTGCCTGCCCGTTGCTGTGCATTTTCAGTGAACATAAGGGGACCCCCACATGGTCAGGGGTTCCTAGTGCCCCCCCTGCTCTGTCTCAGTGAAGAGACGGGGATGGAGGAGTGATGGTACCCTGGGGATGCTTTTGGTTGTCAGCAGGGATGGCCGCAGAAGCTTCAGCCCTTCATCTGCATCACACCATTCCAGTCTGTGCAGCCCCATGCAGGGTGGAGGCACAGCCACAGGTTACTGAAGGGTTCAGCAGAAGACACAGGGTGTTGAGAGCCTGTCTTTGAGGCAGTTACCTGCAGCTCCCTCAGCGATCCTTCTCGTGCATTTCCAGCCTCCTACAGTGAGAAGCCCTAGGCTGTGCACAGGAGTGTACTAGAGAGCTTCCTCAAAGATTACAACCTGATTTATTGGTTTATTAATGGTATTTCTTATTTCCATATAAACTCAACTGGACAAAAAAACAAGAGAAAATTACATTATTCACTGTGCCAAGATACTATAGGCACCTTCAGATGGACCTTACAGAGGACAACCCTCCTCTGTAAATGTGCCAGGAAGCTCAGGGGATGGTAAGCACAGAGACTTCAGTTGCATTTTACCTGATGGTCTGCTCAGATCCTAACTTTTGCATGTTGCATACTTGCTTTCCTGCTCTGTGATTTCATTTTTAATGGCTATCACTTGTTCCTCTAGTTGTCTGAGTTGCTCTGCCTTGTCTTGTTTGGTTTGATTCAGGTCCTGAAGCTTCTTCTCTAAATCTGGAAGAGTAGAGACATGCAGTGATATTAATATTTCTTGTGTAAGTAAAATGCAGGGATTGACAGCATTTCTTTTCCCAGCTGTCTTAGAGGCAATAAGCCCATTTCAAATGGGGAATGTTATATATGCAAGCGGAGCAAGAGAAACGTGACAGCCTTAAAGAAATCAGTTTCTCAGCATGTACTTTTTGTCCATCAGCTGTGATGAGGCAGGACACAGAGTTCTTAAAGGAGTTGGTTTAAATGGAAACACTCAGAGGAACAGTGTGTCCACTGATGTGTGTAAAGCCTAGACAATTCAGGCATAATGGGCTTAGGTCTCCTGTGTTTATAGGAATGTTTTCTCCTGGTCCCTGTGAAGCTCCACCAATGTAAACATACTGGTAATGAGTCAAAACCACATTATGCACTGCCTGTTTATAACGCACTTATCATCTGGGCATTTGGAGTGACTGGGATGCTCTTGAAGGTATATGCTTGAAATATTTATTTGGATCCTGTCCTGAAGAATTTGCTCATGTTTCTGTTTCAGATTTGCTGATGTTATGCAGTATTTTCGGACATCAAGCCTGGCAGGAACCTAAGTCCAAGAATTCCCAGTGGGAATCTACAAGCATAATAAAGTTCTCTGTGTGAAATTACATCATATGTGCTCTTCCTTTTTGGTGACCCTCTAACCCACCTGGGGGTCTGTGTGAGGACTAGAGCTGGTATGGCTGCAGCAGCTGTGGTCTTTGCTGCCCGTGACCCCTCTGTCCCCCAGCCACAGCCCCGCAGGTCCAAGGCACGTCAGCCTCAGTGTCCACAAGCCAGTATTTGCACCTGGTTTGTTCTGCCATTGCTCAGAGATGCCAGAAGGGGAACAAGGACTGATGGAAAACAGCTACCCTTCAGCTCTATAACACAAGCCATCACTCAGGTAATGTAAGAAAAGACAGAACACAGAGGAAAGATTTAAGGTCCAAATGCCCAAAGCAAGTGAAAAGATCAAGGCTTCCAGGTGAATCTACAGCCAAGTTTTATGCAGATTTTGCACTTCTACAAACTTCAGACAGTTTTTAAACTGTCTGAATCAAATCACTGCAAGACCCTGTGTGGACACACCTTAAACTCTGCTTATAGCAACCAATTTATATCAGAAAAAGTACATAAGCCAAATTAATTCAACTACTTTTAAACTGAGTAGCTTCAAACAGGGATTTTCACCAGTGAAAATGTTTTAAACCCAATTTTGGGTGAAACTAGTCTGTTAGTGTCTGTGGGCAAGGACTTCAGTTTAATTCATGGCTGTCACAATTGTCACTGCTCCCTATGGAAGTGAGAACACCACCTGTTAATCTTTTAATCTTTTTTTCAGTCTCTTCAGCCAGTTTTTCTGCTTCTTCTTTCAGCTGCTTCACTTTTTCTAGTGTTACTTTTGGAGGTCCTCGAGCTTTTATCTTTTCTTGAAGAATGGTGTACTTTCTTTTAATGTCAGCAAATTCCTGTAATAAAATGCTGTTAAGTTTAAGACCATCTCATAATTAATCTGGCATACAGAAGGACATTTTTATACTTATTTTTTAGTATCCTCTTGGAACTAAACTTTAAATCTCTTATTCCCCTCAATCTTTAAATAACCCCATAATGAGTGTACATTGAACAATGCTTTGTAAAACCTGATAGAAATCGATTAAAACAATCTGCCAGTAGAGTAATACAAAGAGGGGGGGAAGGATGTAAGGAAAATACGATTTAATAGGGCTTTTCTATAAATTTCTTTTTGCCATAAGGCTTAATTCAAATATAATGAATTATATGTAGCGGCATTGGGATTTTTTACATATTTGGTTGTAGTAATATTTACTGGCTAATCCATTCCCTGCTGATTTAGATTGCTATTGAGGCTGCAGTTTAGATTTTTACTATGTTTCTTATAACCTGGAAGTCTAGTCATGCTCTAAGCTTGTGCTGTGGCTGCCTTGTTCTCCTCAAAATTTTGGCAAATTTCTAGCTCCAGCCTCAAAAATTGGAGCTCCTGAAAAGCCAACCAAAACCTCCAAGCAACTCCCACAGCAATTTTCTCTGAAGGAGAATGGCATGGGATGAATGGCCAGGCTGCTTCCATCACTCCCATGTTTTAATATCTGGTTTTGTGATTTGTTCTGTTGTGTTTACTGGTGCCCATGGTGACTACTAGTCTTATACACAGTGCAAGGGAAAATGTCACCAAGAAGCCAGAGAAATGTGTATGTTTTCTTTCATTGAACCAAACAGAAGCATTAGATGCCAGAAGCCTTAAAATAAAAAAGAAATTATTCTTAACCTGTGACATTTTACACTGCGTGGCATAGGGAAAATGTTAACAACTTTGAGGACAGCAGGGTAGTACAATTACACTTCCAAATCAAAAATACTATTAAACCTGGAAGGAATCTTTTTTTTCCCCTTAATACATGACAGAAAGGCTTACTTTATCAATATTCTGGGCTCGCTTGTGTGCTGCTTTTGCCCCTGCTCTTGCCTTTGTAGCTTGATTCTTGTTCATCAGCATTTTTGCCTGTAATGTGGCGATTTCATCTTCCATTTCAGACTGTTTTGCTGACAAGTCATTTAGTTCATCATTTGTCTTGTTCGCTTGGTTCTCAGTCTAAAACAGAGCAATTGAAGACTGTGGTTTCTCCATCTTGCAGAGTGGTAACGAGGGAGATTATTGTCAACTGATTAAGAAGAAAGCCTAAACATTATGGAATTCAGTGGCATATCTGTGCCACATTCTGGTTTTATTTATTTAAGTTTACATTCAGGAAACTTCGAGGTGAAGTATCTTTTTCTAAAATGTACGTAATAAAGAAATTAAAAGATTTATAGCAGGATACCTGTGAGATTTGTGTTCTGATGCCCTGTATCTCTTCATTTAACTTTATGAAGGTGTTTTTGGAGTCTTCTTGGGACTTCACAACATTTTTAAGTTTACTATTAATTTCATCCACAGGCGGAAGAGCTTTAGCTGCTTTGCTAAAATGGAAATACAGAAGCACGTGTAATATCATGTTACAGAGAGTAAACGAAGAACACGTTTCAAATGCACCCATGCTCACATGCAGAAATGTTCCCTCAAGTCCAGCAACGACTGTTAAAATTGTGGTTCATAAATTGGCAAAGCAAAACCTCAGTTAGGAACTTTGTGTGGGAGCACGTGAGCTGCTGGTGAGGCTGGATGCTGCGGCTGCCCTGTGCGGCACTGCTTGTAAGGAAGGGGAACATATTTTCTCCCTCCCCAGTTCTTGTTAGTTCTTTCTCACCCATACTCACACCTCCTAGTGAACCAGATGTAATGCTCCACTAGGTCCAATGTGGAAGTTAGCAGCTGCTTTGGCCTCTTTGACTCAGCAGGCAGAGGAGCCAAGAGCTGGTGGGAGCTGCCTCGCAGCGTGTCAGCTCCCGCAGCCCGAGCGGTCATGGCTCGTTCCTGCTGGAAATAGCAAACTGAAATCTGCTGTCACCTGAACTTTTCCTCCAGTGTTTGTAGGATATTGCCTGGTGTATGGAGCAGTCCTACTGTGCACAGTGCCATCCCAGCTGGAGCTGGGGCATCAGTACCAGAACACACTACTCACTCAGCTTGTTGTGCCTCCACCAGCAGCATCTGAGCTTCCTCCCTTTTTCTGTTTCTCTTATTTGTGTTCAGTTTGTACTTCTCACAGTGGTTCATAATGCCTCTGATTTTGCCAAGCATATCCGTGAGCTCTTGTGGAGTCAGGGGAAGGTTTATTTGCAGAACATAATTCGCCACCTTCTCAATGTCCTCTGGAGGTGCGCTCTCATCTGCAACAGAAATGGAGCTGAGAGAATCCTGAAGCAGCTCTTCCCTCTCAGTGAAATGTAAGTGGTGATTATGGCTGCCTACCCTTTGAGTTATTTGGGAAAATAAGGCTGACAGGCACAGTGAGGGGGTAAGAGAATTATCTCCAACATTTTGTAATTTAATATTATGCTTCCAGGTACTGCTGTTAGTGTTGTCAGAACTGGCTAAAATGAGGATTTGAACCCACTTTGAACTGGGTTATTAAAATTCTGATGTAGAACTGAGCCCATGGAAGGTTTTAAATCGGTGCACAGCACAGCTAGATGTGTCAGAGCCCATTTCTCCCTTGGCCCCCAGATCAAAGAAGTGCTGGAGAGACTGAGATGTGAATGGAGCTTTCCAAGCCAGACAGTAGATGTAATCCCTTCCCTAAAGTCACCACAATGTTGAGAAAGTGGTTCCTCCTCTGGTTAATGAGAGAGGCTAAGCTGCAGAGTGAACTTGGGTCAGACTCAGATAGGATGGGAATTTACAGAAGAAAAAATGTATTTTGACAACTCCTCTCACAAACGAGCTTGTCCTAGTTCTTTGCTAAAAAGCACAGGCACACAGAATAGTCAATGCCTCGTGAAGGCTCATCCTCACTTCTGTTTTCTGCTCACTTCCCTTTATAGACAAGATCTTGGGTCATAAAACCGTTGAAAGAAATGTTTGTGCTAAAGCTCCAATGTAGCTCACCAAGAATTAAATGGCAGACATTTACTGTGCAAACAGTAGTGCATTCCTGAGAACTATTTTCTGTAGGAATATATTAATCTAAAATTACAATTCGCATCAATGTAGAGTACAGCAAATTTCATATAACTGTACCTATCTCAGCTGTTACAGTTCTTAAACTTGAATTCGCAAAACAAAAATGTCCTCTGCCCTTGCTCCCACTTGGATGTAGAGGTATGAATGCCAAAGGACTGCCAACATAGAATCCTTAGAAATTTATGAGATCAGCTACATTCAGGAGATTAAAAAAAATCCTTTTTTTGAACATTTTAATTCCTTTGATGTGCATCTGGTAAAAAAATTTAGGGTCCATTTCTTACAGCTTTTTTTCTGCAATTGCAAGGCTGGAAATATTTTAGGTTATATATGGTTGCTTTGTTATTTTTTGTGAGAGCTGTGAAGTTCTACCAGAATCCTTTGATTCCTTGAGTTACAGCTTTACAGAAATGATGGGATGGTATGTGTCCTAATTCCCACGCTCCCTACGGAGAGTCTCTATTTATGAGTCTGGAAGAAGGGGGTGGAATAACAATTTGAGGATGCATTGGACATGCCTGGTCATTATATATTATACAAAATTGTCTTAGTAGTCCTTTACTCAGATAAACTAGGAACAGAGAGAATTATTTGCATGCTTCAAATTAAGCATAATTAAGCATAATAAAATATGACAATCAGAATGTAGCAGATCTATTGGAAAATTAATACAAAGTATAATCATCTGGGAGAAAGAAGGACTAGAAAAAAAGGGATGGAAAAAGATTACACAGACCAGGAGATAAACAAGAAATTTCATGTGTACACAGCTAGATAATTTTCTGGCCATCTATTATGCTACATTATATTGGAATATATATTAGAAATTAGTAAAAAATAACTTTGCATATTTACCTAACAAGAAGTCTTTCACTTTTCTGATGAACTTCTTCGTGATCTCTCTGTCAACTTCAATTTGATTGTTAGCCCTCTCCAGTTGTCCATTAAATTGTGAGCCTTTCAACTTGCTGTCTTCTGCCTTTTTTCTAATGCTTCCAACCTGGAAATATTATTAGAAACATCAGTGTCATTTTCTGGAGGTTATCAATCATTGCTTGGTAAGTTGATCTCTAACACAAAGACAATTTTGATCCACCTCTCAGCTGGAATCACTTGATGTGGCTTTGAAAAGTAGTAGGAGACCCCTTTGGAGAACTCCAGAAGTTGCTACATCATGGCCTTCATCTGGTTTCAGAAAAGCCTAAATCAAGCATTTTTTTCTCTCTGCAAGCAGCATTAAACCACAGACCATTCTGTTTCTAAAAGAAGGTTATGACTGTTATTTTCTGTTGCAGTACTGTAGCATGTTAGTGATCTGATTCAGTCCAGAAAAGGCCCGTAATTTCATTTGCATTTTCACATTGGACTTGCTGTTAAAAGTACACTTAAGAGTACACAAATAAGGAAGGTAGAGTCTAAGACTTGTCTTTAAAAGTTACATTTTGCTATTAAATTAGTAGTCTTTATAATTTAAATAGAATTAACTTTAGATTAATCATCAAATTCCAATGATATTTTGCTTTGCCTTAAGGAAATGCACATGTACTGCCTCTCTGCAGTCTGTGGAGGGAAGAAATTTGCTGTTTCCCTAAGCAACAAGAAAAATGGTTATGTTTTTACTTCTGAAACATCTCAAAATTCTTCACTCATACTATATATCACAGAGCTGCCTAAGGCTTGTGAGCACCAAAGGCAATGTCCCAGCATCCTGGTGTTCACCACCTCAGCAGATGCCTTTTGCTGCCACCGCTCAGTGTCCTGGGGTCCCAGGCATGTGCCCCGATTGCTCAGTTCTAACCCCATGAGCTCTGATGCAGAGTGTCGGGTGCATTTTAAAAAGGGGAAATGGATGCCCTGGCACCCTGCAGGGACAGGACAAAGCTACAGCAGAGTGACATTTCTATTGGAAAATGTGTTTTGCCTACAACTGTAACAGGCATCATCTCTAATTGTTAACAAGAACAAACTGTCTTTACTGGTATTTTGAGATTTGTCTGTTTTGTTTCCTTGGCACAGGTTGCATTGGCCACACTTTGCTTGAGTTATTTTTCACTGCTACTGTGCAGTACAGCTGACTACTTGATGCTCTTCTAAACCCCTTCTCACCAGGGGCAGAAAAGTCTTGAAATTATTTGCAAAAAATATTTAATGTCAAATATAATACTCATATGAAGGTGTATAAATTGAGCTTAATGCTATGCACAGCAGTAATCCCACTGCAATAACCACGGGCCATACTCAGATAACTGACAAATGGTGCCATTTGAACCTTTCCCAATAAAAATATAGACAACACTAGCTTTATGTCACCAGCTTCCATAGGCACAGGATGCCATGACCCATGAGATCTTGGCAGCTGTAAGGAAGAGGAAGGCATAGCTAGAGCCACAGTCTCTTGGTGGGACTGGTACCTAATACTCCTGGTACTGTAATGTTGGGACAGAGTCCATCACTATGTCACTGCTCTTTGTCCAAGGAACAGCTGAGTTTTTGTAGAGTTGTGACCTCCCAAATCCCTTCCTCCATCTATTTCTCTGAACAAATGTAGGTTTGATATACAGCACCTGAGTTTCAGGTTCCCGTAGCTGAGTAGTCAAGTTGTTTAGCAACACAGCAGTCTCCTCAGCTTTCCTGAAGGCATCAGTGGAGAGAGCAAAAGCTCCGCTGCAGTTTGGGCCACCGCACTGCCTGAGTCCATTATTGTCCCGGCACAAAGCTCCCCCGCAGGCTGCTGTGACACAGGGCTGGTCTCCTGGCACACCACAGATCTGCAATAAGAAAATGCTTATGTCAGGGCTCCTCTTGGGGACTGAGATAGACACAGTCCGGGGGGAGGAAGATGTTTGACATCATATGAACATACAAACATAAAATGGGATTTTCCTAAAGAGATGGTGGTCTGGTCTTTTCAAAGATGGGTGTTATTGCCAGTTACAGGTCATCCTCCCCTGACTTGAAGGATTCAATGTCAGCCCATGGCTCAGAGCATCCTTGCAGGAGCCATTTATTGGACTCCATGTGTTTCACTAAGACCCTTGCTTCATTCTTCTATGGCAAAAAGGCTGAAACTGTCCCCTGGCCATATCCAGCCCATGGGTCAAGGACTTATTCTAAAGGATCCAGATCACCTCTCACACAACATGGTACCATGTCTAGCCTTCCGTATAGTTTGACACAGATGTTGAGACTAAAGGCCTAGATGGATGATCTTTTCCAGATCTGGCAGAGCCTGCTGAAGGTGCTGTGAGGTATCCATTGCTGCCCTGAAGAAAGACAAAAATCCTTTCTTTTCCCACGGGGAATGCAAAGGATACATGAGCACTCCCCACCCACTCCAGGGCAAAGTTGCTCTGCTTAGTTTAAGTTACTGATGGAGGAGGCTGGGGTTAATCTTTCTGATTTACACTGACATCCTCTTGAGACTATAGTCCTTAAACAGTTCCTTGTGTTGGGTCTGCCCAGGGAGCAATGGCTTCCAGAAGGGTGGTAGTAACCACAGCTGAGACGTGCAGCTGTTTCTGACGTGACTGCATGCCTGTGCCGGGGAAGTGTCATTTTCCAAATTTAAAAATGCATGTAAGCACCCTTCAAAAATAAAATGTACTAAAAGAATCAAAAAAGTGACTTCTGTTAGCTCACATTCAAAACCCACAGCACCTACCTTTTCACTCAAGTTTTGGATGTTGGGGGTCTTGATCTTCTTGAACTGTTCCAGCACAGTGTTTGCGTTCAAGGCCTGATGGCCCAGCAATAGAGCGAGTGCCTGGTTCCTAGTGTACTCTGAGTATCTTACAATAGGGGTTGTCCCACTGGTCTTCTGTTCTGCCAGCAGCGATACTTCAAAGTGTTTCCTAATGTTGCTGATGGCCTCTGTAGCAGCAGAAATAGGGTTTAGTACCAACTGTATTTTGATTGCATTTAATTCATGTATTTACTTGAATTCTGGAAAAATGGTAAGTGACAGGTGATTCAGGCTGTTGTCACTGGGACAGCAGGAACAGGAGCTGCCACTTCCTCAGTCAAACTTTTTAATCCTTTACTCAGCCACTTGCCAAACAGGAATAGTTATTGATACTCATAAACCCTACTAGAATAGATGAAAATACAGTGGATCCTGTGTCACACTTCAGAGTCCAAAGTGTGTAAGAAGCCAATGGAAGAAGATACAAAAGTATGAAAGGGACGGCATTAACTGCTAAATTAACTGACACAAACTGCTACTGATCTGCATTCATCAGTAGCTCAAGCATTGCTGCTGTTGTTGATTTGATAAAGCTCCTGTCATTTATGCTGTTTTCAACTTCAGGCAGGAGAACTGCTTCTGCCAATTGCAAAACCTATGAAATTATCAGCTCTCTGATTGTGAGTCAGGAAAGCATTTGTCCTGTTGGTTCAGCATAGCACCCAGAAGTTAAATGGTCTGCTGAACCAAGGCCAAAATTTAGATTACAAATGGGAATTTATGAGTTTTCTTTGGCTCTGGAAAATCCAATTTCAGGGTTGATGCATTAAAAAAACCCAACATTTCCATGACAAGTTTGTAGGCCAGGCAAAAAATACTTGCTAGCAAGAAACTTAGTGTAAGCTTTCCCTTAAGCAGACTCAAAAGGGTTGGAGAGTATTACATTTTTTGCAGGACTCGGGCCTTTTGCAAAATACATAATTTAAAGCTGCTGCTGTTGAGGATTCCCAGATCTCCAGAGAACCCAAAGTTGTCCCCAGATCCCCAGGCAGAAGTACATGCAATGAGCCAGAACTGATGTGATGGCACTGAAAAAGCATTAAAGGTCATTGATTAACATCCCTCTTTGTGCCAGTGACTGACTCAGTTACTAGTTAAAGTCCATGACAAGGCACTGGTCAAGTCCTGCGTGCTTTGAATCAGGCTCTCAAGCCCTTGGCCTTGCTTTGATTGAAGCTGAACAATGTTTAGTTATGGTGTGGAACCAGGGCTATTTATTTTATCTGGTAACTCTTGGAAACAATGTACAGTTTAAAGTTAGCTCCCAATACAAAATAGCTGGCAAAAGGCTGCTGTAACTCTGTATCTAAGCCAGAGACTGTTTTCTGTGCAACAGTTCCACTGCAGGAATATTTTACAGCGGTTCAGCTCTCCATTAAGTGGCCCAAATGCATTTTTCACACTTGGTTTGTGATGGAGCTGTAGAGCTTCCAAATTCCTTTATGTTAAACACAGCATCTGAGCACAGGCTTGATTTACAGCCTAGGAAGCTGTACTCACTGCATTTCCATACCATGGTGGCTGCAAAGCCAGGGGCCAAGGCCGGAAAGACATAATTTAATGACATCTCATGAAGTGCAAACATTCTTTTGAGGATACTTGTGTCTTCTTTTCTCCAGTGATTTGAATTCATCATTAGATATTGATGTTTCCAGGTCAGTTGGCTGAACGTATACCTGTGAGGAAGCCTCCGAGTCCTGATTCAAAGGATCCAAAGAGAGGAAGGTAGGAGCCTGTTCCCCACGTGTGTCTAGGGCACAAGTGCCAAATGTGCCCCAGATGGCGTATGTGGCCATATCCTGCTCTACCTCAGCAAAAGAGAGAGAGGAAAAAGCAGACAGACCCACACCTAGGATGCACTGCTGGACCCAAAAGGAAGATGGGGTGAGAGAGCCAGGCTTTCTCCCAGATACCAGAGAAGCTGGTTATCTTGAGGGAAATGTTATTTCTGTGCTGTCAGATGCTTGGTAGTAGGACCAAGGAATATTTGTGGCCCTGAGCAGAAATTCAGCTTAAATTCAAGGTCTTCCCCTCCCCACACCCCCGTACGCTTTTTATAGGACTGTTTATCTGTCTCCTGAGGCTGAAAGACAAAGCATGTTTGGAACATGACCAGAGAGCACCATGGATGCTTCAGCTGCACATCCACTGACCTCCCTGGGATTTATTGTTTCTTTGTCTTCCTGCCTTTCTCAGAGTCTGCACAAGACTTGGTTGAATTGGGAAGCGAAGCCTGGGAGAGCTATGCTGGCCACTCACTTGTGCAGGAACCTGAGTGGAAGAGCTGGCTCTGGCAGCACTGTCAGGTACAACAGGGCAGGGGAACCCTAGATCTTAATTAATCCCTCTTTTCCCCTTATTTTCCCTTGGTTTTGAATACTGTTGCCTTTTTCTTCTTTTTTTTTTCAATCCTGTCTAGGCTAATCTTTTTCTTGCCAGAACAAAATACAGAGGAACTGTAACTGGGAGTGCATTGCCTGTAGCTTCTGTCTTCTGTGGTGCACATCTTATCTTCTGGGGATTCATATCTTGGCTGTCATCTCTTTGAAGAGTATAGCACTGACAATCTCCCACCATTACGGATGATCTAGCATCTGTTCAAGAACCCCAACTGATACATCCCCATCTTTCTCCAGAAACCAGTCTGTGACATTGTCATTACTGCTACAAGAAGCTGATGGAGGCTATACTTAGCTCAAGCACAGACGGTGTAATTCTTTCAAAAATGCCAGTGAGCTCAGTTCTGACTTCACGTTTTTTGATGATGGAGAGCTAGTTCCTTACCACATAAAGTCTTGAATTTTCCCATGGGAACACTAAGAACTACGCAGTATGACCTCTGCTTTAATTAAACAAACCACTGCTGTACAACGTTCTTTAAGTATTGCTATGTGCAAGAGGAGTCAGAAGTGGGGGAAAAGTCCTTTGCTGTTCTACTCTATGATCTGTGAGTCTATACTGTGAAACTGGATGGCTTTTAAACCCTGATGTAAACATTAGGATTCATGAGACTTCTGACTGACATGACCTTGGGTTATGCATCTGAAATTAAGGATGCTAGAAATCGTGGCATTTTAAGATAAAAGGGAGTTGTGAAGTCAGTATAAAATGTTGTTATATTCACATTTTTGAGCTACCATACGAAGCTAGGGATTGAGGTGAAAGAAACATTCTGAAATTTCATGGAAAATATTTACCTATTTCAACGAATTGCTGTCTGCCTTACCTTTGAGGCTCAAGTAGTGAAAACTTAGATGCAGGTGTATTTTCTGTTGTAGAAGTTCATACACTAGATCAGCTTCTTCCCCAATGTCTTCTATATTCTTGTTAAGGTCAGGAAACTCATACAGTGTACTGTGAAGGGGATCCATTTGCGCAACTTTTTGTCTGAAAGAGAAATGGCAGTTATGCAGAAGTCAGACTGGATTGTTCTTAAACTAGTACTCAGATACACAGTATTATAGAGGACAAGACATACATTTCTAAATGGCAGAAATATTTACTTCTAATGGCTTATTTAGAAAACCCTTGGGATGAACTGGAAAATTACAGCATTTAAGTATATGTTTGTGGGTGACAGATAATATAAATTAGGATTATTCGGTTCACAGATCTACTGAAAACAGTGACTTAGTAGTCCCACATCTCTGTGCTGATGAGACGTGGGACTTGATGTGTAGGGACTATTGGTGGAGCCCAGGGGAAGACTGCTTTCTCAGCCAAGGGATTTTTTCAGAGGCAGCTGAGCCCTTACTGGATGTAGTCCTGAAAACCCTTGATGCTTGAGAGGGCCTCCACCGAAAGAACAGGGTGTCTCAAAATTCTTTCTATTTCAAAAATGGCATTTTCAAAGGCTTTGAAGCTCATGTCGCAGCTGGGCAGTCGTCCTCCTTTATCTTCAAGATTTGCAGCAAACCTCATTAACCCCTGAACAGTCTGGGCGAGGGCAGCAATTTCAGTGTCCCACTGATCAAAACAAAGATGACACTGACGGCAAGAGGGAAAATTTTTCTCAAAGCCACGGCCACACTGGTCACAGAACCGGCCAGTGACGCCAGCGCGGCAGTTACATGTGCCGGTAGCTTTGTCACACTTGGGCTGGCTGGTTCCCTCCGGGTTACACGCACACACTGCAAGAAAGGGACAGCAGGTTACATCCAGTTGTTCCTTTTCTGCGGGATTAATGCATACAAAAGGTACAATCATGCATTTCAAGACAATAAAAGCAAATGGGTGTTGAGCAAAGTGGACTGCCTGCCTAATGGCTCTTCTTCATCTCAAACTTCCATGGTCCCAGCATAACCGCAGGAGAAATGAGACAGTTAAATAATATCAACACTTTTATCCATCTCATATACACAAACGTATGAAAGCCTGCTTCTCTAGAGGTATGTCCTGTCTCCCCTATGAATATATAAATGTAAGTATTTCTTCTGAGGCAGTTTCTAATCCAGTTGTCCCCACCTAGTAATACTTACAAATGCAGTGCATCTGGGGATTGCCAAAGAAATTTTCCTCACATTCATCGCAAGATCTTCCGCTGTAACCTGTCTTACATGGACACTGGCCTGTAAGCTGTAAAGACAGTTTGGATTAAATAACTTCTTGCAGAGTCGTATTCTCCCTATGACTTATGTCATATAGCTGTATGGGGGCTGCAGTGACACTGCTTGCACACAGATTTTTGGACATCATGGTTTATACGGTACTGGCCCACATTTCTCATTTTCCCCTTGAAGGTTATGGAAACAAAATGGATTTTGAGAGGTGGCATTACTTTACTAATATGAAAGGTTTTGTATGTCCCAGTCTACAGATGCTCTTTGAGAACTCATCCTCTATGATTTGAGAGAGGATTCTTTTCCTTTACAAAATAGATTAACTTCTTGTTTTTTCTGGAACAAATTACTCATCTTAACATTTCAACTTTTAATTACATGGTACATTAACTGCAACTGAAAACCTCGAGGGTACATTATGCGCATTGCCCTAGAAAATTTACTTTGGAATTCATCTATCAAATTAAACCACAGGGAATTACAGCTCTGATAACTGGTACGGCTCAGAAAAGCACTAGTAATTCTTTGAGGTTAAGAGTTACATTTTCTAGAAAAAATAATAAATCCACTTAATAAACTTAAACAAACAGAAAGCATATTGAAAGAAAAATGTGAGAACAGATCAGCAAGAGCTTGGGATAAGCTTCTGGTGCTCTGAAGTCAATAGCAAAATTGCTGTTGACTCCATGGGACCACAATTTCACCTCTCAATTCTGAAACACCATTTTATTTTTTCTATATTCTAGCCCTAAAAAATGGACAGGAATTAAATATAAGAAAAGGCACTCTAGCAGTCTGACAGATAAGGCATTATTAATGTAATAGCCACAGCTGTTACTTTATGAAAACACTTGAAAAAATACTCATAAGACTCTTGAGTCTTTCTTCCCTATATGTTTACTTACAAGGCAGTTTTTTTCCACGTGACATTTTCATACAAAGTATTTCTGAGATCCACTTGACAAAGAAACACACAGGCAAATAGAAATTGCTTACAAGCAGAGCCAGATTTGCAGAACAGCACATTTGATGTAATGACTCAAATTGTGATCGCACCAATGCAAACTTCCAAAGACTTCTTGTTTTCAGGGAGCATGACACAAAACTATCCTCATTTATAAAAGGGTCCCCGCCTTCCTATGCCAAAACACCACCACTCTGGTTCCCAGAAAGTAGAGGAATTTTCTTGCCTGGTTGCACTGGTTACTTTCTGAGTTTTTTGGATCACAGTCACAGATCTGACATCCTTCTCCACTAGCCAGGTCCCAGTAGCCAGAGGCACACTGGTCACACGTCGTGCCCACCACGTTGGGCAGGCAAGGGCAAGCTCCCGTGACTGGGTCACACAGACAGGCTGCGTCCCGCCCTGGGCACATGGCAGGGTGAACACCCACCAGATTGCATGTGCACCCTGGAAAGAGAAGGGCAATTACTATAGCAGGCAATAATACAGAGAGCTGAGGGATGATCAGAGCTGTGTACAAAAGATACGTTGCAGGTTTACTTCTAGTAATCTTGAACACATTTTTAATCTCAAGCAGTTGACCTGTCTTTCTATAATAGCTTATATACAGCTTTGAGTGAACTTACTGGGAACGTTCAGTACTCTTCATACAAGCGTAGAAAAATGAAGGCGTAGTGAATTTTGAGTCTTATTAGAATGAAATGTTAAATATGCTGGGTAAAGAGAAGGTGATTTACAGTGGGCACTATCCAGCGTGGGAAACCCCAGTAAGCCAAGTAAGATAAGACGCCTTCCTTGTGGTGAGCCAAAAGTTCTTGCTTAACCATTTCTAGCAGACATCTCTAAGAATGAACAAGGAATGTGTTTGAACTGTGTCTTAGAGATCCTCAGAAAAAAATGTTTCTTGAAAATACCTATAATTGCCTGGCCTGTAGAAATTAGATCCTCAATCAGGCACATTTGTGAAAACAATCTTCAAAAAATACTGGGATGAAACTTACACCTTGATTTTTCTTACACTCCTGACTTTCTGTTAAACGTGCTGAGCTATTGACAGTGTCCTCATGGAGTCTATTAAACTGCCCAAATAGGGTCATTCCAGCCACTTAATGAAAACCTCTGGTAAGGCAGAGAACTCAGCAAGGGATCATCTGATTAACTGAGCGTTGCTTAGTTGGCATCAGTCAGCAACATGGATAAACAATTATCTTTGATTCCTTTACTTCTGATTCCTTTAGTTTTCATTACTTCCTGAAAGGGCTGAATGCACATTTATTTTTCTAACAGAGTACTGATTTCATTTCACAAATAAGTATTTCCAAGGAGTGATATTCAGTATGAGTTTTAGTGAGACTTGGACAACAAAGAATTTAATAGATGTCGTATCAATGGTTATTTGTATCATTGGATAGAAATATATTTAGTATCCTCATATTTTGCTTCATTCATCTGCTTTAGTTCTACTGTCCCTCCAAGGGCTAACCTCTCCCTATAGACTAATTTCTTTAAAACTTTTCTTGGTGGTAATACACAGTGGCAGATCTGTTGCTTACTTTGACAGTTTTGATCGAGGGCTGAGCCAAAATACCCTGGTTTGCAGAACTGGCAGTTTTCTCCATGGGTGTTGTGTAAACACTTGGTGCATTCCCCGGTGACTCTGTTACAGGACTCTGGGTCTGTCACATCAATGTTGTTGTTGCAGGGACATGGCACACAGTCAAGCCCGGGGCTGCCTGGGTTTTTGTAGAACCCACTAGGACACTCGTCACACTGGTTGCCTGTAGGAGAGGAAGGTAAAAATTTTTGCTCGCTGATGGGAATTGAAGTGAAACATGTAATCTACTGTAATACTGTTAAAAGACTCAGACTGTCTTTTCCAATTGCACATTTCCAATGGAAAATATCCACCTGTTTGAGACTGTTGCCCTTTAATCCTCTATCAGTTTAAATTACATCTCCCACACTGAAATCTGATGGAAACGCATGCTCCTCATCCCAAGTCATTTTTACGAAGGAAGTCCTTTCAGTAGAATTAAACAGGCAACCTCCCACACAACACCTCCAAACATTTTTTTTCCAGCAAAGTCCTTTCAATGGCAGTAGTTAGGGTTGGCCGTATTTGCAGCATTTTCCTTGGGCCCTTTACCCCAACAGCAGCATGGCAAGGTGGTGCCTTTTCCTGGAGCAACCCAGAGCCCAGCAGACCTGTCCTCCTTTCTGTGACAAAGTGGAGGATCCCCAGAAGGTCAGATGAGCCCTGGGATGCTCTGTCCTTGCTTGCTGGCATTGCAATTACTTCTCTACACTGTCCAAATGCCTGCCCTGATTGGGATGCTACTTCTCTGAATCTCAGAAACCTTTCTGGACAAGCTGGTATTGCTGGGACCTCATCCACTCACTCATCCTCAACCAAGGCCCTTGCTCCTTTGCTGTGGTCCTCAGGACCAGAGCCTTTCACAATGTCTGAGGAAGTGAACCCAGTGCCACTGAGGTGACCAAGAGCCTTGTTTGGAAGAAGCAGAAGGAAGAAAGTCCAGGACTGAGGATTGCAGTGGAAAACCCCGTGGTGAGTACCAACAGGGATCATTTTGGTCCCACAGCAATTACTTGAGCAAAACTGCTCTTGACTTAGAAAGGAACCTGGCCTAAGTTAAGATGACAGCATATGTTTAGTTTTTGGCAGTGTTTCCCATTATGGTTTACTTCCATCACTGGAGATCATTCTAATGCTGAGAGGGAGGGAAATATCTTAAGTTTTCCCTGCAGAAATTAAATCTAAGTCAATGGGTTTGTGGGAGGAAAGGCACCAGTTTGCTGCAAAAGATATTTGCATTTGAGAATGGAAACCTCAGTTCTAAAGTAACCATTTGAACAGTGAAGCAGTCGCTTTTGGGCATACCATTGAAGCAAGACTATTCTATATGAAGAAAGGTTTTCTCTGAGTAGGAAATCTTATCAGCTGTTTTTGTTGCCTGGTTCTTTCTGATTTGGGCTTCTAATGCTTGTTTTTCAGAGGTAATGAGCAACTGCATTTCTCCCTGGCTCTTCCCATCAGATTAATGTAGTGCCCCTGGAAAGGAGGAGGTTTCCAGGCTTTGCCATCAGGTTAATTAATTGCTTTACTGTCTCCACAATGGTGACTCCCTTTTTCAAACACTAATTGCACAATTCCCACTCTTCTCAGTCAAGACTTCTCCACATAATTTCAGTAAATTTGAGTGTTAACTACTCTTATCTATTTTATTACCATTACATCACTTGTCATTTATGAACAGAGGATGGGTGGACAATGGTAATTTTTCTCTTTTACATTAGCTTTAATAGAATCAAACCCAGTCCTTTGCTTCATACCTGAGTATCCCTCGAGACAATTGCAGACTAGTTGTGCAGACTGGGAGTCCTGGTAACATGAATGTGCAAAATACCTATTGCTTGTAGGTGCCCCTGGGCACATGCATGGGCGACAGGGTTCTCCGCTCAGAGGGCTTCCATAATAGCCATCTACACACCTGTGAAAGGAGTTAACACAAAGCAGCAGAAATCATCAAGTGCTCCTTTCAATCCCTGCAAGTGAATCTATTTATACGTATGTATAATTAATTTAACATTCCGGGTCATTGTAAAGCTATCCCCATTAATTGGTACAGACATATCAAGCTTCAAAGGTGTTCTAAAATGGAAAATCAGAGCTGCATACCCAAGATCTGGAGCACAACTTAAAAATACATATGTTTTCTTTTCAAGGAATATATCTGAAGACTTTCACCTACTCTGGAACAATTTCAATCTAAATGATAATATATACATGCGACAAATCACACATTCTCCTCACAGACAGCTAAAACCTGCCATGTAAAAATTCTGTATATTCACTTATCACCACATATATCAATCTATTTCCATGCACACACACACAGTGACTGGCATGACATTAGGAAGTCCTGGCATGGGCAAAAAAGAAATGATTCATTCAGAGCACTCAGGAAATATTGCATATTTTAGATGCAGCATATGTATTGAAATCAGCCATGTCTGACATGTTCTACAAAGGCAGTGCGATGGCTGTTTTGAGGCAGTGGTAAGTGTGCTGTTACCCAGAGAGGTGGGGGTCTTTGGAGGCTCTTTGGGGGCTCAGCCACCATCACCATACTACCCACCACTGTCTCCACATCCCAGCCCCCTGTGGCCCCACAGCTGCATCAACGCAGCAACTTCGGAAGCATCCTCAATCTTTGATCTGCTTTACTATGACACATGGGAACACAATTCTCTATGTGTATAAGCCAGGCTAAAAGTCTTGACTATTTGATTATCCTCAGTCTGGGGTCTGGAGCTCCTGCAGAGTCACAGGGCAAGAAGTATTTCAGTGTCCTTTTTTTAATCTATTTGCCACCTACAAGCACAATAGCCAAAGGCTGTATTGTCCAAAAGCACTGCAAGAAAAGCTCAATAGATATCATGGGGAAATCCTCTTAAAAGTGAATGACAAAGTACAATCCAGCCAAACTAAACTAAACAGCTAACGAATTTAATTCTGGCGTCCATGCTGAACTCCAACTCTATACCAGAGTATAGAACAGAAAAGAGGAGCTCTGTGTTGAACGGAGCTAGAACGTGTGGGAAAAGTCATTTGCTGGTCATACGGAAATAATAGGAACCAGCAAACAGGGCATGTTTATTTGAGCTCCTCAGAGATAATTGCAGGTATTATAAAGAGTATTCAACACAAATGGCAAATTAAAAGCTGTCAGGAGTCAGTGCATCTCACACACAGGCTTTGCACATGTCTCCAAGCACATGGCACCGTGGCACTTCTGCCTCAAATGCCCTCTGGCAGGGAGCCTGCTGCAACGCTTTGTGCATGCTGTGCCCACAGTCCTCCCACAGGCATTACATGCACTTTCCTACATGAATTTGCTGATGTCCTGGTTTGAGGTAAAACAGAACCAACTTTCTGTTCAGTAATTTTATGTCTTTAGCTAGGCCTCTTCTAACTCTCTGAAATTAACTGCATATTGTGGAGAAAACTGCTTGTTCTCAGAGTGATAAGACCAATGTTTGTACTTCATGCCAAGGAATGGTATGCATTATACTTATTGTTATAACAACCAAGGTCAGCTAATTTTGTTATTTGCCCCATTGGAGGCTCAGAAACAGAAAAAACATAGCGGGGGGGTCACACCTGTGGGGAAGAGAGGACAGGACAGGTCCAACCCGACCAACATGGGTAGTCCTTCCCATCAGCCCCATACTCAGTATAAAAGCTGAGGGATCAAAGAGTCATATCTCTTTCCTCAGTGGCCAACATCCAAAGGGGACTCTGTTCATATGCCTTTGATCCTGATCTGTGTTTCTCACTCCAGAGCAGGAACCCAGTTCCCATTCATCACTGAGTTCAGTCTGGGACTTCCCCAATGCCTGCTGGTGATGTCATCCTGGGAACTTGTTAGGGTTTTGTATATATTGTATCTATTTTCATTATTTCGTTTTCTTCTTATTTTAATATTAATACTTTATTAAAGTAGTTTAGTTCATTCTAAACTTATAAATCTCCTTATCTCTTCCTCTTCTTCCTCCTGGGTGGAAAAGGGCCGTCTGTCACACTGGTTTAGGTCAATCCAGCTAAAACCACAACAGCTGAACAAAGCAGGTACCTGCCATTTATCAGACAGGCCCAGTTTAATCCTGGGTTTAGGTATATGTTCCAGTTATGGTCGTAGGTGCATTCATGGAGATGTAGGTGGGCCCCCAGCTACACACGTGTTTCAGAGAGCACCAGTGTTTGGATGAGCTTTGCAGCATTGCCCATCAACTTGCCTTTCACAGTGGTTTCCAGCCGTAGACCCGCGACAGTTCAGGCACACTCCGGTCACTGGGTCGCAAAGCTCCGCGTAGCCATTACATGGGCAAGGACGGCAGTGGGGAAATCCAAAATATCCAGCCAGACACCGGTTGCAGCGCTGACCATCCACCTCCCGCCGGCAGGAGCACTGCCCTGTCACCTGGTCACACAGCGTGCTCAGCGAGCCTTGAGGGTGGCACTCACATGCTGGAAAACACCAAAAGCAAACCTGCGTCCTACACCTATTCCCACCAACTCCACTCATTGCTGACACTGCTTGAAGGCAGTGTGAGTAGCGGGGATGGAAAATTCGTTATTTGTGGAAGCATTTTTTTATATTGCTTCACACATAATCGTGGATTCAAAGCTCTAAAAGGTTGGGTTATGCATGAAGAGCCAGACACTGGTGCTGGCTGCCAAGTACTCACCGTAGCAGCCGTGGAAGCCAAATCCATAGCTGCCTGCAGAGCAGGTGTCACAGCAGCGTCCCACAACGTTGGCTTTGCACTGACACTGGCCCCCCAGTTTACTGCAGCTGGTGTTCAGCGACCCCTGGGGATTGCACTTACACGCTGCCAAGGGGAAAGAAAATCAAACCAGGTTTGGTTCTAAAGGAGCATCACTGCTCTCATAAACTTGCAGGTTTTGCACTTTAAAATAGGAAGGAAAGAGCTTGATTATTTTCATCAGGGATTCACTAACTGCTTGGGTTATGTAGCATCGATGGTGATGGTGTATCAAGCACCATCACAAGTCTTGGTGTTGGAGCTGCCATGAATGGCACATTTTTGGGATGAGACAGAAGGGGGCATAGCAAAATGTAGATCCAAAAGACTTGAAGTCTAGAAGGGTTTGATATAGATTTATCCCTAGCTGCAATACTGGACTGCAAGCAGTACTCAGACAACCTCCACCTGTATATTCTTTGCTGCTTTCTGGACATCTTGCACTACTTGTTGAGTGAAGCTGGTCTGCTGACTCACAGAGGATGCTTGTCCAGGATGCTCAGGAGCCAGCATCAGAAAGCCAAAATGTCATGTTTCACTGGGACAATCCTGTCTCTATGGGAATCAAGCTCTCAATCTCTTCCAGCACATCAGCTTGTGTACCATCATGCCTGGAGTCCTATCAGGGCGTCCGGTTGGCCTGCAGCATCCAAGGAGAGGGCTTAAAAACTTCTCTGTCATTTTACAGCAGCCAGAAAACTAGGGAGGTTACTGCTCTGGCCATCTAGTGAAGCTTCATCTGATTGACACAAGCACTGCCACAGTCCCTGCCATGCTGTTCCATGAAGCTCATCAGGTGTGATGGGCTCCAAGAGCCATGCCACCAAAAGGTGTTTGCAGCACACTCTGAGTTCAGCAGGACGTATCCTGCACCTCCATACATACCACACACTGATTGGCTTCACTTCCCTACAATCCCATGGGCTGAGAGCTCTCCCATCAACAAATCCTACAATCCTACAAACTCAAGGGAGAACGAGTAACTGCCCAAAAGAGCTTCCTGTGCAGGTTGCTCCTTACCGACGGCGCCGTTGTGAATGCGGGCTGACAGGCTCACTATGAGCCGTGTGCACGCTTCGGGTAGGACGTGAGGCCCAACTTCTGATGCAATCTCAATACAGTGATACCTCTGGTACTCATCTAAATCCGTTTCGCTGCATAAGTTCTCCACGGAGCCAATCCTGGGAATAAGTCCAAGCTTTGGCGTTAAGAGGGAAAAGAAAATATTTTTGCTTAGATATACTGAAAACCAGAATTTCCCACATTCTCTTACCGTGCCCCACATTGTAAGGACAGAGGCCTGGAGCACCATGTTTCCAAATCTGCCGTTGTGCTGTTCAGTCATTTAAACTCATATTTATTTTGAAGGTCTAAACATTCCCGGAGTTCTTCAAACAAAAGAGACTATGTATAAAAAAGTCAGATTATAGTAAGACTGCACAGAACTGGTTTTGCTTCTAAGAGGTGCCATGTTGGTGATTCCAAAAGCAGCATCTAGCCAAAATTTTTACTTGTATTACCAAGATACAGAAAAATCAGCTGAAAGTTCCATGTCCAAGTATGGCCAGCCCTTGTCAGGTCCAGTTCTAGAGAAGTAATTAGAGGAATGGACTTAAAAATATTTTTCTCAAGAGAAGGACCCAAAACTAACACTCTGTTCCTGACTTGGTGGAAAGTTGTGAAATACCTGGACTTGATTCCCGGGAAAGTACAGAACTAATTTTACTTTTCCGATGTCATCTTTAAATATATCCAAGATTTTTTAAGTAGATACAGACAAATATACAGATTTTTTAAAAACCCAAGTGATGAAGAACTACATGAATTTATATCCCTAACCACAGCATTCTGTCAGCATATGTGGAGTGTGCTCATAATAACTATCCATAGCAACGGATAGACATCAATACTCTGACCATTAACATATTCAACAAGTATGACTTGATAAGATATTACGGCATTGCTCCAGGAAAATTAAAACAGATACAATTCTGTCTTTCCACAGAAAAACATGCAAACACAGTGCCAATGGATGTAAGTAGAAGTGCACTTCCCTGAATTTCTATTAAAACACACAACAAATGATTTTTAAATATTTTGAGTAAGTCTGTGCAAAAAAAAATCACACTGTTATAAATACAGCCTCAAGGAAATTGTGACAGAACTACTCACTGAATCAATCAAGATGAATGATTTCGCCTTTGGGTCAGTAGCAGAGGGCTGAGAAAAATACACATCCACAAAATATTCTGTTCCCGGCTCCAGGCAGACTGGAGTTTGCAGAAGTGCCATCCTGTTTAACAGAAATAAAGCACAGTTATAGCCAGGAGTCAGGAGAAAGCAAGTTTATGGGATGCTCTGAGTTCTCCCTTCATTCTGTGCCTGCATCCTAATGCCTGCAGCCCTGAGCATTCCCTGCTGCTGTGGGGAGCACACCCAGCCCCATTGCTTGCACTTTTGGGAAAGCTGCAGGACTTCTGTCTGGATGACTCACCAAGGGTGATTTAAACCTGGCGAGATTAAACTGAAAATGGCAAGTTTTACTACTTCAAGCAAAGGAGTTTGCAACTCACTGTTGATATTTGTCCTTTCCTCTCCCTATCTGAGCAAGACTTTGGATCCTCTCTATTCTTTACATAGGTCCAAGCTGAAAAAGTGTTTTTGAAAATAGCCTAGGACAGTGACTTTAAGTCAGTATTTCCCTTCTATACTGAAATAGCTGCAGTTGGATCTTTGCCAAAGCAATAACTAACCCCAGCAGGATCTCGGGCTGCTCTCCTGGCGTGGGCAAACCTTTGCCAGGCCAAGGACTGGAGCACCAGACTCTTCCTTAAAGTCTACATGGTATTGTGGTGTGACAGCGACAGGAAAGGCCACACATGTGTTTTTAATATTTCCTCTTTCCCACACATTTACGGCTCTGCAGTGCTTCAGTAAAAGATTTGTACACAGCAAATCTACAGGACAAAGGAAAGGAATAGTCAGACCTCTTCATAGCTGGGAGAGGCAATGCATGTGGCTCCTGTGAAAGGCCCCTGGTTTTGCAGCGTTGACTGGAGACAATACCAGCGGGCTGGACAGCAACACTTGCCAGCCAGTCTTCCAAGGACTATAAGCAAAGGACAAAATTTATGATCATTTTTCGTATCTGAAAAACCCACATTCTCTTTGCCAAGGTTAACAAAAGTCAGCTGAATGATTGCGTACTGCAGTGACAAAACAGATTTTCTC
>BJBW01011926.1:7903-20842 GCA_004320125.1 Scolopax mira
AAATTTGCACTACATATCCCTTCCTTCTGGCAAAGGAGAGATGGATGAGCCTTTCTGTCACAGCCTACCAGCAACACAGACACCTGATGAGCTAGTCCCTGCAGCACAGTACTTCCTGTTCTGAGCAGCTCACCATTGCTTTTACAGCCTGTCTCCTCCTGGTCATGACTGAAAAACCTGCACCAGAAGTTTAATTTCAGTCTTTCTCAAAAAAAGGTAGTGCGTTAACCATCTGGTTATAGAATATGTATTGTATAGTCAAAGACATTATGACAATAATAGCTCATTCAGAGGCAGGGTCTGGGTTTTCTTACACAACAAGCCTGGCTCATCTGCTCACTCACAATCCCCTACTTGTTCACTGCAGCTCTGCTGTTCATGTGCTTGCTAATGAGACACATTTTCCTTTCTGCTTCTCTCAGTGTAAAAAATACCATGCTTCCTCTCTCATTCTGTACCTACTGCAGCAAATTTAACATAATCAAAGTTTTATTTAATATTGTGGGCAGTGCACGTGTCAACATAAGCTTCATTTCAAGACAGACAGAAACCCAGTGTCTATGTCAGTGCATACAAGAGGGGCATCTACGCCTTTATGTGTGCAGACAGATGTTCACACTGTCTGTAATGCAAATCATCTTCCAAACTCAAACCCCTCAGTCCTTTTCAAAAAAACATTTATGTTTTTAAACCTTAGGTTTAAAACCTTAGACTGTTATTTGTATAACAACAAGTAAAGGTAAATGTGGTGCAAAAGAAGAATTCTAGGGCAACTTCAAAGACACAGCGACACCAGGAAAATTATTAACATTCATCCCTTAGTGAAAGGATTGTTGCATTCAGTTCCACCAAGACACTTTATTAGAGGTAATTTCTAATTTCATTTCTGTTCTAGATCATTAGATTCTCTACTAAAGAAAAATTATAAGAAATACTGCAGAGATAAATGATCAAATTATCAACATGAAATAAACTTTATAACAGTAACAATTGAGCAGTCACAAATATTTTTATGAGGGGCAAAATGTTTCTAGGTCAGCAAGTTCTGAGTCCATTAAGCTCTGGTTTAAGTGTGAGTTGGAATACCACGTAATGTTATTTATTATGAGGAGAAGTTTGCAGTCCATGCAGTCCATATTTTAAATACATTACAGGCTGTGCAGTGTCTATTGAATTAGTGTGTTCCAGGTGTCATTTGAAAATGAAAACCCAAAACATATTTTTCCTCTGAGAACACGACCAGACTGCATGAAACTACAACTTAGTAATTTTTGTGTGTTTTTTCCTTTTGTAATATTTAAGTAAGTAATAAAAAAGTAAGAGATGGTCATTTAACTTCCCTCCTCCCAGTTGAACGTAACGACTAAACCTCCTGACTTATGCTCTTACCTCATAACTGGCTCAGCCGCTGTGTGTGCCCGATAGAACAGTGTGTATAGGTATGGCAGGAGGACGTAGCGCTCTCTAATGGCTTCCCTGATGATCTGGGTGTTCTTCTCCCCAAAGAGCCACGGTTCTCGCCGTTTGCTCTTCATGATAGAATGACCTCTGAAGAAGGGCTGGTAGGCTCCAGCCTGATACCAGCGAACAAGTAATTCTGGTTCTGGATCTCCAATAAACCCTCCCACATCCGCTAGATAATTGCGCAGACAAATAAAAATACACATTTTTGGAAATTATTCTGAAAAATGTGAAGTACTCATCTAACAAACATTTCTAAGTGTATAAATCCGTGCATTTCGCAGTGTGCTTGCAGTTCTGCTGTTAGGCAGCTGCTTGTCCAAATAAGAGTGGAAAACTGGTGTAACAAGTTATCCTTGAATCTCAAGAGAGCTTTCTAAGTGAGTGCCTTCCCCAGTGACAAAGGACTGTCACAGTGATGCTACAAAACACCACCTAAGGACCACTGCTCCAGGTGGGACTCAAAGACTAGACAGGAGTTAGTGGAGAAATGATGGTGAGAGCCAGGCTATTGGCATCTGAAATCAGACTACTCTGTGAAACTGTCTGGAAACACACTAGACTCTTCAGCTTTCCACCATCTGTGGTGAAGTCTCTCTTGGGATACAAGCTTGGTGGCACTAGTGATTTATGCATAGTGAGCAACTCCAGCTGGACACCTTACCTCCACAGAATGAAATCCCTGCCATGCTGATGGTGAGAAGCATTGGAATGGAGATTTTCAAGTAAGCCCACTCTGCCTTGTTGTCTCCAGTCCACACTGCCCCTGGAAATACCCAGTTTCAGCATTATACAGGAGAATTGGGTATATGCTTCAGCTTACACTTGCAGTTAAGGAAAGAAGACAAGAATGGTCATGAACTACTGGTGAACTGCTGTTCACTGTAACTGTTTTTTTCTTTATACACACCTGCTTCTGGAATATGTAATAAGAGCAGGTAGTGGTTTGTCACAGAAAAACACAGAAAGTTTTTCTGCCTTTAACTTGTACACACTTTGACAGCCTCCCTTGATTTTTTTTAATCACTTGCACTCTTATATGTCAGTATTTCTCAGATAGTTTCTGTCCTCTCTAGACTTGACTTTACTACCACATCCCAAACTTAATAGAACAAGGCAGCATGGAAGGCATCCAGCTAGTCCTTACTTACCATACTTCTGTGATCCAGCAAAGAAAGATCGGGTGAGGACAAATGGTCTCTCTTTTCCTGAAGAACGTCTGATGAGTCCTTCCGCAGTTGCCATTTGCTGAAAATCATAGACATAAAAGTCAGGAAGATAAAGTCCGTAATTAGGAGACTTTCTGCATTGCCTTTTTAGCCTTTCCAAGGCAGCAAAAATAAGAAATCTGCACCCACAAATAATATGACGGAGGTTACAGAATACCTACTACTGTGTCAATTACCACATTATCCATACTCCATGAGAATAACTGGTGGCTTGTGTCTCCAGATGCTCTACCTGGTAGAAGCCGTAGAGGTTGTGTACTTCTCGATGCTCCCAGCTGTTGTAGTGCACAGCATCCCTCTGCATTGTTAGTTCTGCCCCTTTGAAGACTGAAGGCTCATTCATGTCATTCCACACAAAGAGGACATTAGTGGATCCCTATGACACAGAGTTGCCATTAGGACATAACATAGCCATTGCTGTGACATAGTGTGTTTATCTCTAGTGAGTGTCAGACCAATCTCGGGTACTGATAGAAACAGCAGCAGCAAAGCAAGACATGGTAATTCTACTCCTGTGGTCACTTAAAAGCTGCCAGTCATTCATCTCGTCTCTCTTGGTGGCCCTTCTGGTCAGCATGGCAGCCTACAAGCCTACTTGATTTTTGTACAAAACTCAGTAGGTATTTGCTATTTCTGCTTTCTGGGGAGGGAAAAGAGACAAAGAAAAGAGAGGTATTAAATAGCCATGAGGAAAAAAATCAGAGAAGTCCAGAAGAGAAAAACTGGAAAGGAAAAGCAGCATGGGAAATGTCTACTAAACATGTCTACTAGGGTAGTGGTTTCAACAACCCTACTGCAAAGCAGAACCTTGGGGCAGGGAGGAGGGAACTCAGTGTTCACCCAGCAGTGTTCACCCAGATGCTTTCAGTGCTAGGCAGGAATGCTGGAAGGAAGTCCAGGGTGAAGTAACTATGAGCTATGAGAGGGCACTCCCACATCACTCCTTGTGTGCTATCATGGCAGTAAAAGCTGGAATTACAGCAACTGTGTTGGATTATGGGTTGCTAAAATGCCGGCAGTTTGTCCATCCTACTGCTGCAACTAGGTGAGCAGGTTCACTGGAGGCATATGGGTTCCAACTTTCTTAAGCGTAGCCAAGTCCATGGAGAAAATTCCTCAATGGTACTTCAGCTTATCAAGATATTTTCCTCTACATTATGATAATACAGCTACAAAAGCCACCAATTTGCTTAGCCAGTAGTCTATCTTCTATCTTTCTCACATTTTCAAGCTTTCTGGGATATGTACATCGGAGCAAATAAATACATACCTTGTATGTTTTGAAGGCAAATTGGTCTGCATACCATTTTCGCACTTCAGGATTGGTGAAATCCAGGTAACAAGAAGAACCTGTGGATGTGGGAGATCCCAATTACCTAATTTTAAGAGCATGCATGCATTGTCTTTGCACCTAAATACAGTGGCCTAAAGCTAGGATGCTTTCCACAGTGGGCAGCAATAATGTGGTCACTGATGTTTGTGAGATAAAAGCTCAAGAGCAAGTTCCAGGCTGTCTTGGAATTCAGTGCACCCCTTGCCATGTTCTGCAGACCAAGAGACATACATTTCTCGAGGTCTGAAACTCAGCACCACTTAAGGATGACTGCTACCAGTGTGAAATATGTTCAGATATGAACAGGAAGCCAAGGAGAGACAGCATCCCTGGTATTTTGAGCTCAAACAGGAAAGTATCACTTAGAAGCTGAGTAATTACACCCTGCCACGCTACTAGATGATGTAATTCATCCTTGATTTTTCCCTTGAAATGTAGAAACAGAATGGCTTTTTACCTGGCCAACAGATGCCCTCAAAATCTTGCCCATTTCTGTCTTTCACAAAATATCCCTTGTCTTTTGCCTGTGAATACAGGGTATACGTGGGATCAATCTTAACGTGGGGATCTACAATGACGACAAGCTGCCAGGATAAGAAAATAAAACACATCATTAGCACCAACTGTATTAAATAAACCAGGAAGAATTCACTTTTGATAAATGGCAGATAAGTTCACTTCAGGTAAAGAAGGTAGCTATGTCACTAATTTTAGAAAGCAGTTACCAGTCCTTGTATATGCTGTGCTAGACTTAAGTGTAACCACTGCATTTACGAGGAGGTCATGAATTTGTGCTTACCCATCTGAAATTAGGGCCAAAAAACATTGTTTCAGATATAAGCAAGTACCACAACCCCTAAAAACACTATGTTTAACTCATTACTGTATTCTGTGAATGGGAAAATATCTGACTTCCATGTTCATGTTCCTGCTTAAAACAATTTGCCTTAAGACATTTAAATATATCTTAATTTGTACAGCATAGAACAGCAACAGAAGTTTTTATTTTTTTAAAACATCCAGGTATTCTATTTTGCAGTTATTTTCTGCTGCCTTGCTGTAAAGCTGAGAAAGTACCATAGCTCCAGCTAAGAGATTATAAAACCTGAATGCTATTGCAACAGTCCCCTGCTCATTGACTTTTGGCAAAGATAAAGTGGTAGGCAATTCTACAACTTTTACATATTAACTGTGTAAATCTTAATACCTCTGTAATTTCAGGGGAAATATTTTAGCTGTAAAAGCAGAAATAAAGACTAACTAAGCTAACAGAACGTACATCATACTGGACTTCACCAGAAGAAAAAAACCATTTAGTTTATGGTATGCAATTCCAGTAAGTGTAAGCAGAAAATAAAAAGTATTATCAATACAAAGACAACCTGAAGCAAGGACAGCAACTACCAATGGTAAAAGCTCATGTTAAGTATAAAGATTTTCTGCTGGGCTGCTTCTGTAAGACGGAGCTTCACATGGGTCAAACTTAGCCTGATGGTCAGGATACAGAACAAACTATGAAATAACAAAATGGCACGAGGAGCTGAATTAATATTTTGCACACTGGAAGCAGACTGCAACACAGCCTAATGTACTTTTTGTAGCTAAACTCTGCAGTTAAACCTCAGTATCTGAAGTACTTTGCTTAAAGCTAGATCAAGTAGTTTCACACTATAAAGAAATATCTTTTCTTTTCCTGATGTATTATTTACCTTACGTTTTTTCTTCCTGAGAAGTTCTTGCATCTTTTTGGGGTTCTGGAATTTCTTTTTGTCCCAAGTAAAATACCTCTTGCCATCTGTGTGCTCTATGTCCAGCCATATCACATCATAAGGAATGCCGTGTTCATCAAAGCCAGCATCTACTGCCTTCACATCTTGCTCATCCTCGTAATTCCACCGGCACTGATGGTAGCCCAGAGAAAAAAGTGGAGGCAGGGCTTGAGTGCCTAGGAAGAGTATATGGATGAAGATAACACTGTTAATGCCCTTCAGGATTTTATCTAGAGACTCTAGAAAAGTTAACATGATGAATATGTAACTGTCTGGAGCTAGGGAATGCTGGCCTAAGTCTAAAGCATGTGCTTCACACATAGGTGGCTGAACCAATATCATTTTATTCTTTAATTTTTTCTCATGTAAAAATATTCCAGATGAGCTTAACTGTCATTAATGAAAACAATTACATAGATTTTAATCAGTAGAACGCAATTCATTTGACTGAACCTGAGTAGTATAAACAGGCCCACAAGTACTGCAGTACAAGGAGAACCACAGAATTGCTACGTTTGGAATTTTTAAAATCAGAAAGCATGTCTGTGTGTGGCAAAACGGAGCTGGGAAACCTTCCTGAGTGTGTACATCTGCTGGGCAATATCCTTTAGCAACCTGGCTACTTTCCTATTCCTGTTCAGCTGTCTCCATAATATCAGTGCAGCAAACAACCATTGCTAACATACTGAAAAACTACCAGGGATGCTTTTAATTCTCTTTAGTACATAAAGAATTTTGCTTTCATAAAAAGTTATTTCTCTTCTTTCCACTTCTTTATTATCTTCCTGAGACTCTTGCTTCTTTCCTTTCCTGTACCTGCATGATATCTCTGTTCCCTTCCCTAATGGACACACTGGACAGTCACCTATCTTCTTTCTCTACTCTCCAGGATACATTACTCTGTAACTTCAGTTTTTTCTCACTATAAGGCATGCTGGCTTAACTGGCAGTTCTAGCCCTCTGTGTCTCCTCTCTTTGCAAGAGGGAGCAGTCTCAGACAGATCTAACCATGACACTAGGGAAAACAAGCATGGAGGTCTGTCTTCACAAAGCACCAGCCCTTGCTCTACAACCTACAGTTTGGGAACAACTGGCCTCCTGCACACAATAGGTTAGGTAATTATTAACCCAGTCGTGGATACGGTGTGTTCCTCAGAGAATCTCCCAGGTGCATGTGCTTTACTGACTCCAATTAGGTGAGTTTGTACCTGTCAGTTGCGCAAACTGCTTGAAGATATCAAAAGCAGTGGGTCCCATCAGCAGGAAAACATCAATGATCCCACTTTCTGACATCCAGCGCACATCTGTGAGAGGCACTTCTCTCTTCTTAGCACTCTCTGCAGGACATCCAGGTGGCTTGTGCTTTGAAGGAAACCAAGGTAAAACTGAATCTCTCTCTCTGTCAAACTTTTGTTCAAAGAAGGAACACAGACAGAAACCCACAAAATTCACTAACACGTACCTGGCAGTTATTAGGAACACACACTGAACTTTTCTTACATATCCTTCACAAATCCTTTACCTTGCATACCGCTTATACAAAATACAGAGGTAATGAGAAAAAATAGGTAATGAGGGGCAAAGTAATTAAAGCTTTTCTGTAATTAAAGACTATACATTTTCTGCAGGATCTTTGAGTACCAGCCATAGCTATATCATGAATAATAAAGAAAAAAAAAATAATTTTAACCATGTAATGAAGGGCTGGAATAAAGCAAGATTTTTTTTTTACAGAAAAATTCCTCAAATCCAAGAGATTGTCAAGATTTTTGTCCACCCTTTTTTCTGCCTGCTACATCCACCCGTGTAGATTATTTTTTGCTCCAACATTATATATTTCCTCTCTGCCTTCTCCTCTAGACCTGTTAAGATACAAATTCTGTAATTTGACTCTTGAAAGGAGTCATCATCTTGTTCTTTTCAAGTGGTTTAATGTAAAGGGAGGACAGGAAGAAGGGATTGATAATTCTTTACTAGGGAGCAAAAGATAAATCTCCAATAATGTTGTCACGTTCCTGTTGGCCCTATCCTGGAATGTTTTCTTATTAAATTCTGAGGAAAGTGAGCAACTCTCACCTCAGCTGCCTTTGTACTAATATCCACCAGCGTTTCTGAAGAGTTCAGCCAGAAGATCCCTGAAGTTCTGTTAGGCTTGTGTGCTAAGAGAAGGGGCACGGAACCATAAATGCCTATTTTGTTATGTATCTTGTAGCCGAAGACATCCAGATTATAAAGCCGGTAGGCATCGCCATCACTGGGACAAAGAAACAGATGTGTTTGTTATATGTAAGCATCCTGCACAGGGCCAATTTTAGCTCTATCACTTTTACACTAGACTCAGTGAAAGCTCTGTACTATGGTCTTTTGGTTAGCATTCAGAGCTGAAATGCGGACATCCTAGACTACTGCCTCTTTGGCTTTGGTCGTAGCTATCTGAATCAAACAACATTTTTGCTTCCAGTGAGACTACTGCTCATTTTCTCCAAGTCCTAAAATACAAATTCTGAACTTTCCCACCTTCCCATGGAGTTTCTCTTTCAAGAGTTCTACTTAGATGGGCAATCCTGTAATTCTGAAAATAAAACTGCGTGGAAAATTGCATGAGAACAGAAAGAATCGTTCATGAAATTGAAGAGTGAAAAGGGAAAGCAGAAAAACTTACTCCATGTGGACAGGGGCTATGATTCAGCTTGCTGTATCATTAAACTAAAATATACACTATATAATATACGTATCTCAAGCTGTTGTGTGCATTAAATTATTAAGACAATGTTGTATCTCTCCTCTACATAAACAGTACTGCTCTCAGTAGCAATCTGCCACCTTTACCTGGTGTTTTTGAGAAGAAGCGTTTCTGCGTGTTGTGGGATTCCATAAACATGTTCAAATCCATGTAAGGAGAAGTCCATGCCTACAGAACTAGGGCCTGTGGGAAAAACAATCAAAGAGAAGATCAGAGAGTTCCATTCTCAGGCTTAGCTGAAAGCAACAGAGCAGAACAACCTAACTGAAAACAAAATATTGAACAGCAGGTTTTAATAATTAGCTCTTTCCTATTTGATTTCAACTTCACTTTCATTATTACTTATGTACTATAAAGGTAATGTTTTAAACAGACTTTATTGTGCTTATTCTGATTTTGATCTGCTTAAGAAGATAAAAGTAATCCCTTCAACAGAATAAAACCCACATGGAATAGCGGGTCTGTAGTGAAATTGCTTAGAATTATCTCCTCTTTCTATCCCAGTACCTACAAGCCAAGCTTTGCAGCACAGTGGTACAGCAGAGTGGACATTAGAATCAGAGTTGCCTATTTTCTACTTCTCTTCAGCCTCAGCCACAGAAGAAGCATGCACAAGAGCCTCTGGCAGTGATATCATCTTGTCACATTACTCAATTCCAAGCAGCTTTTGGCAGGTGACCACAGATCCTGCAGACTGACAAGTAGTTGCTTCAGGATCAGCCCATATGGACTCTATTCCTCCAATACAAAGTAACAGAAAAAACATGACGCTGGCCTGAACAGCAGGAACAACAAGGGCAACGGCTTCCTGTCCATCTGCATCTTATCTGTGAATGAAGAAGCTCCTGTCACCAAAAAGAAGCTCTTTCATACTTCCCTCTCCCTCCTGCAGCTGCTGGGTAGTGCTGGTTGCTATAAAAGTCTTAATGATAGTGGTAATGGACAAAGCTAACCAACTCAATTCATGTGGAATAAAACTGGACAGAGAGCAGATGGTCATAAATTTTGGAAATTAATAATTTAAATTGTATTTAAGCTACTGACCTACATGTTTCTATAACCTCCTTCTTATCCCTTAAGACTTCTCAGTATTTCCTTTTGTAGTCACCCACTTAAAGCCTTTTGCTGTGAGAATTATTAAAGCTTAGGTATCATGATTTCTGATATGCCAGAAGAACAAACTACAAGTGAAATCAATGTTATGTGTTGATACTAACAAAGAAAAAAAAAAAGAAAATAATGCATTATATACCAGTCAGCCAATGCAGATAGGATTATGCTGTGTCAGAAACGGCATACAGTGAGCTGATGAAATGGATCACATTTAATGTGTTCCCTTCTGAATGAAAATCTAATTGTCAAATTTGTTATCCATTACTGGTATCTAGTTGGCAAGTTAAAAAGAGCGAGCAAGACACTGACAAACATTAAGCAGCTAAACAGAAAGCAGGCAGAAATATGAATAAACACAGGTATCTACAAAGCAGTAAAGTTGTTTTCAGAGCTAGACTGAGACTTACCATGAGCTTTGATGTCTAAGAAATGGCCAAATTTCTCTTGCCAGAGACCTAGATCCTCTTGTTTCTCCTGCATAAACATAAAACCAGAAATATCTAAGCCTAGCAAACCCAACTGCTCACACCATGTATTTCTAAGAAAAATAAGTTTATTCACATGAGATTTACACATTGTTAACTGCTTTTTTTGCCACATATGGTTAATATAAATAAATCCAAAACATAATTCAGATCCTGATGCAGGAATTTACATGGAAGAATTGAGGTGCTCGTGGAGCACGCATGCACTTTGCTACAGCATAGAAGTAATGTGCTTGGTCTTGGATAGAATCATAAAATGATAGGTTGGAAGGGATCTCAAAATATCATCTGGTCCAACCTTTTGTGGGAAAGGGAGCCTAAATGAGATTACTGAACATCTTGAAAACCTCCAGTGATGGGGGCTCTACAGTGTCCCTGGGGAGGTTTTTCCATTGAATGATTGTTCTCACTGTAAAAAATGTCCTCCTTCTGGATTTTGAACATGATTATGAAATGCAAAGATTGCATGGATGGAAATCAAACAGGAAAACCTATACAAACAGAAACCGAACCTCTCTTCTAGATAGCAAGGGTTGGACAACCAAAAATTCTCCAGAGTCTTGTGCTTGTAATCGATACCTCCTTTAGCCTCCTTCAGATTTTGAGCCCTGTTCCCTGCCATTCATTATCTCAAAATTTTCTCTTTTTGCAGTGTCTTTCCTGGTTTTCTTTTCTACATTCACCCCAGAATAAGCAGGCGTGGCCTCTTGCAGCTGTGTGACTCCCCCAAGGTAAGCACAGTCCCTGGCAGAACTCAAGAGTATGGCCACAAGCAGCTGAAGGCAGTGTAGCTCCTGCCATTTATCACAGGATGGTGATGAGAGAGCAAAAGAGATAGAAAATCTAAATAAAAAGGCCAAGGAAAAAACATTTTTGAGCTAGATCTACCTGACTAGTGTCTTCTACAGCTCCAGTAAAACACATAAACCTTTATTCAACAATGAATCTGCAAAATGTCTCAATATGAAATACCAGGTCCTGTTTGAATTTCACTGGGAAGTGGTTACACTATGTTTGTAAACAAAGTACCAGAAGAAATGAACACGTGATTCTAATTCTCTGTTCTACTGGAATTGCAGTAAACCTGGATTACCTCTGAGGAATCACTTGCTGCCTCCTCATTTTCTGCTGTGGGTTTTCTAGTGGAAAAAAAAACAAATCCGACATAGAAATTATCAGTTTATTCTTAACATAAGGAAATATTTCAAGCAGAAAATTCATATAGCATTATTAATTGCCTTATACAATATATAGAAGTGTTGGTGCTTGACTATTCTGAAAATTGATGTCATGTTAGGAGCCCTAACTGGCAAATCATTTTAATATTCAATGTCTTAAAAATAACCTTCACTCCATATTTGAGTTAGGTTGATTTCTTGGCCTTTCACATTTATTTCTATCTGCATTAGCAATTTTCCCACCCAGAAGATCCCCACTTAATTTTCTATTAAGGGCTCTTTTAATTACAATTTTTGAAATAATGCTCTGTAGGAGAGATGCTCACTATGCTCTTTCTCTAGTGCCCTGCACTGTAGTTTCTCATCCTTCCAGCATTTTGCAGGGGGACTGACCTGTAAAATCTTGCAGCTATATGGCACATTGTAAGTTGACTAAAACTTACTTCATGAGTTTATATGGTGAATATAAGCTTTCTTAGCTAAAGAGTAAGTTTAGTCATAAAAGGTGACAAAACTAATAACCTCAACTTCATCTACCTCACACTACCATCACTCATGCCCAAGAAAGTTAAGTGTTCTACAGAATTTGCCATTAAATGAGGCATTAAATGCTATTTTGCATGTGGCTACTGCAAGGGATTACAACAATCTACAGTTAATTCATCTAGAATTTCTTCATTAAAACTTCTCCATTGTACTTACTGGTATGAAGTAAAAGAGAAGACAGATTTCAATACATAAGAGCTTCTATCACAGAAATTACAGTTCCATGGAATAGTTTATTTTCAGCTACAATACAATCACTACATACTACGATGTGACAGACATATACTGTACCTATCACTGGGAGGTGGTTGTAGGTGCTCAAAATATAACAACCCATTGGAATTCATGCTCATAACAGTCTCACCCTTGGACTGTAGCTCAACCTGGAAAGGGTTTGCTGTGATTTGAACTTTGTAGTCCTCATTAACACTTGACAGCACCAAAATACCTGCCTCCTTCTGCGATACGAAGAGTCTGGCAAATGAAAAGCAACAACAGCTTAATATGAATCAGCAGCACATGAAATCCACTGTAACCAAATAACCATTTGAAAAAAAAGATGGGGTGAGAGTATCTGTATGCATTATAAAAACCTCAAGGCTAATGTTGAGGCAAAGAATGTGAGAAATAAACACATGCTGTGTTTGGGGTTGACTGCACAGTGCCACGGGTGGCTACAGAACTCCATTCCTTTCACATTAACAAGTAATGCTTCAGGTAAAAATGACACATCATTACAAGTAGGCTATTCTCTGATGGGGTCAAATAGCCTCAAGTTTCCTATGTATATGACAAAACGTTATCCTATGTATTCAACAAGAATTTTTGGAAGTAAATTAACCACATTAAATGCATTTTTATTTTATCTTCCCATACAATACAACTTTGTATTGTAGAGAGGTAACTGTAGTGTAGCATAAATGAGCGAGAAGGAAAAACACTCATGCAAATGAAGTTGTGGAAGTTACTAAGGTGCTAAATCATCCCATCAGTTACCTCTGGGTGGTAGGTTCCTTTATAAGAACATCAGGAACTTTGTATCTTGCTCTCAGAGGAGATGCCTCATCAATTTTAAGCCTGAA
>BJBW01011935.1:2491-16115 GCA_004320125.1 Scolopax mira
TTGAGATACTTGTATGCATTAATAAGGTCGCCCCTCAGCCTTCTCTTCTCCAGACTAAAGAGTCCCAGCTCTCTCAGCCTCTCAACATTTCATATTACATTTTTTTTTATCTTTTAAAATTAAAACAAATCTTTTCCCTGCTTTGCCCAATTTTAAGGCTTCTCTTTTGTTCAGCTCCTGCCGAAAAATATGGATGGAAGAAACTCCTAAAATCCCCAACCACGGGAAACAAAATTAGTATTTTTCCAAGTTAAGTAGTATAACAGAGTGAACATACATGTTTAATTTGAAAATGTTGATTCCAAATGGATTTTTCTTTTAAAAAAAGCTTCCCCCAAGCAAGTCAATATTTGTAATCAAATTGAAATTTCCTCTGGGAATTATTTATTTTCATGAGGTTTAATTTTTGCAAGGGAAAATTCTGTGCAGGGAGGTTTTAAAGTCGCTTTAAACCAGCTTTAGGAACCTGGGTGGTGGGAGGTGGCTGGGAAATCCCACTCAGGCTGCAGCCCACTTGCCTTTGATGAGGGTGATCTGATGAAGGAGTTTAAACTGACTCTTTCCTCTTTGGAGACAGTAAGGAGTGAGGAGAGAAGCTGGGAAGGAGAAGGCACCCAACACTAGTTCCTCTCCTCCTCCGTTACATTTCTTGAAAGCACATGACATGGCATGGAATCCACCTCCGGTAAGGTTAGACATCAGAGGAGGCTATTTTTGGATTCCTGTGTGGCCAGAGGGGACACGTAGCACTTTGGGGTGGTGTGTCATTCCCCCACCCTTTTCTGACACCTACTGCAGGGTGACATGAATTGTGCCATTGACTTCACCCGCCCCGACCAGACAAGGAGGTGATGGTGATGCATCCACTGTAGCCTGGTGCATCCCATCGGCGATGCCTGACCTGTTGTTGCATTAACCACGGAGCAGGAGCATGTCTGGGGGTCCTGCAGCCCCTCTGTGGGTAACGCAATGTGGCCCCCCAGGAGGAATGGACACCTCGTACTGCTCATAGTGCATCAACAGGGCTCTCAGCCACCTCTCCAAACTTCACAAGAAGAGGACACATGGGTCTTCCAGCACCTATAAGGAAGCCCTCCGGAGAAAATTGTCATGGCTTACCCTAAAGATGATTTTCTTACAGAATTTGTGTCCATTTTAGAGCAAAAGTTTGGGTTAATGATGTGCATAATTTACATTATTATGCCTTATATTTTTCTATTATGATAAATCACTTCCCTTCATGTTTCTTTTTTATTATTATGCACTGGGAAAACAATATAGTGGTAGGAAAACAACAATCTAGTGCTGCACTGTCAGTCTCAAACACCGAACCAGCACACCCGACCACGAACATCCACGGATGCACAACACCCTGTCAGATTATTAGCTCCAAGGCAACTGCCAACACGTGGTTTTATTGGAAATGGAAACAAGGTAATTCAAGATTTATTTTCTTTCTAAGAAGGCGCCAGGGGGCAGGAGCCAGCCCACAGCATCTCACATGGTAACTCGCTGCTCCTCAATTGGGACTGGGAAATCCTGAAACGGGGATTTTTGAGTGACCTCTTCCAGGGGAGGACAATTTTCCACCTTGTCCCCAAACTGTACGCTAAAAGAGAGTGATGGAGATCAAACAGCTCTGGTTTCACTCTATCCAGAGGGAGATAAACACACTCCAGAGCTGTGGTGGCTTCAGGCACAGCTCCTGGGGGACCCTGGGTGGCTCCTCATCACACATCCTTGAAGCTGCAGAAACATCCCTGATTACTTTCCAACTCCCGGAATTCATTGCCTTCAGAATATTGCTGCCTTAACCCCTTTCCTAATGGATTAGGGTAAACTGTTCACCAAACAAAACTTATTAACGGTTATCTATTGTGCCCTGATTTTGTTGCTCAGCCCAAATGCAATCCGTGCCTGGGCACTGATACAGGGCCCTGCTGAAATTGTTTAGGGACTGGGAGGAAAATTATTGGAATAATTGGAGGGATTAATTTAGAGTTGTTGAAGGCCATTTAAAAAGCTGCTTGAAATGTGTTCCAAAAAAGCCACACTCATTAAAAAGAAAAAAAAACAAAACAAAAAAATGCACCTCGATGAGATGAAAGTTGAAAGAAGTGATAAAAACAAATAAAACCACCTATATAATAAATGGGATAAAAGCAAGCTGACAGCAGCAATCACCGGTCAGAAAGTGAGAAATGCAAACAATGCCCGGCAATAAACTGTGTTGTGAAGGGACCTTAATGGAGATGGAGAGGCAGTTCCCAGTCCAGGTGTTGGGTTCACAGCTTTGTTGGCAGCCCTGCAGAGAGGGAGCACAACGGGGCTGCTCCGGAGCCGTCTGCGTCGCTAATTTTAAATAGATGCTTCCTGTCGTGTTTTGGACAATACTCATCTGTTTATGAAATATGCCTGCCTCCCCCCAGATACAGTTATATTTTTTTTTCAATCTGAAAGCCAAAGCCTGGAAGCCTAACTCTTCAGAAGCAAATGCAAAACTGCTCCTGTTCTTAGCTTCTGATAAATCTTTGTAAGCTCTGTTATCACTCTGGAGGACACAGAAGGAAGATCTTGTAGGGATTTCATGTCTTTCAGAGGACTGACATCGCTGGCAGGATCCAAACACTAATGTGTTCAGCACGCTCAGGCTGAACTTACTGCCCATGGACAGTTGGTATGGAACAAGCCCAGCATTTCCCAGGGCAGGAGACACCTGCAAGACTATCATGGGTGCTGGGGGGCAACCACGCACTGATGCTGAAACCTCCTAACCCTGGTCCCTCCTCCAGGTGCCTGGGAGATTTGGGCCCCCTATGTGCACAGATGAGCTAGGTACCTTGGGAGCTTGGTACCGTGGGACAGGCTGCTGCTGCAAGCTGAGAGGTCTGCCTACAAAATGGGGTTTTCCTGCTGGGTTCAGGTAGTTTTGCTCCATCTGAGGCTTGGATCCAAGTTCTCCAGCATGGAAGCCAAAGATGCTGGAAAAGGCTCAGTGTCAGACTGAGGATGTGGGGGCTTGGGATCTTCTCTGGACAGCTTTGGGGCACAGCGGTGGTGGTGAAGATCCACTCCCCCATACTCCCAAGCACTCGGGAAGCCTTTGGCCGCTGCTGGCACTGGCACAAGAACCAAGAAGACATTTACTTCCAGGAGAAGATGCAAACACAGGGAACTGCCAATTGGCCAAAATCAAACAAAACATGACCTCTGATGAACTGGAGCTGTAATACTTTCAAACGACCCTGCACTCAATATTGACAATGTAATAGTTTACCTTTGAGACAGGAGGGCTGAAGGAGAAATGAAACCTGAAGCTCCTGGAGATGTTTCACTACCATCACTTTTGTTATTGATAATGAGCCGGCAAACCCCATGATGTCCCTGAGCCAGGCTCAGGGAGAGCCTGCCTGCACCTTTTCCCCGAGGAAAAGCACAAAATCTGAGAGTTGAACTTCTTCAATTGCAGCAAATGCAGAATGAGACAGAATAGATATATTCTCCCCGGGCACGTAGGTCCTTTCTTTCAGGTTTGTTTTCAATCCTGCAAACCCCCAGCCACTCCCTGGGTACCCACATGCCCAGGCAGCCTTGCTGGACCCCAGAAAAAACCCCTTTTTTTTCCTTTGAAGTGGGACAGAGACCCTCAGGGAACAAACCCTACGTTAGAAATAATGAGAATCCTTTGGGGAAATAAAAATATCTGAGTTTGATTATAACCACAAGGAAAAAAAAAAGGCAGCTTATCTGCACCACACAAGCCCTCCCAATCAAATTAACACCCCAGACCACAGTGCTGTCCAGAAGCAGTGTAAACATCTCAACAACTCATTATCTTGTTGCCCGGAACACTCTAAGCTTTTTGGAACCAGCCTGAAGAACAGGCAAATCCATTAAAAATTGGATTTCTTTTATTTTGCTGCAGCTATCTCTAACTTCAGTCCTTCTTCTGTTAAATTTTGGCTTGAGTAAATTCATCCTTAACCTTTACCTTGTGGGTTCTTTTTCACCAGCAAGGTGTTTTCTACATTTTTAAGTTATGCCCTTGAGTGTCCTGGAGTCACTATGGTGGCTGGAGGAGTGCAGGCTGCACCAGGCTGCAGCTCCTGGTTTTGGGTCTATAAACCTCTTTCTTCCTCTATCCCAGGAGACAACAGACAGCAATTAGGGACAGGTAGCTTCTTCCTGGCTACACCTGCACTCTAGACCCATGGTGGTGGGGTGCTGCAGAGTACACTGGCCTGAAGGTTCTTCTGCCAAAACCTGAGTGTCTGGGTACAGCTCGTCTTGCCACGAGGTTTTGCTCAGAGCTGTTGCAGAAGTTGCAGTTCCCCTGAGGTGTCCCTTGTTCGAAGACTTCAAAACCCAGCATGGTCACAAAAATGGGAAGCACAGCTTGGGGCAGTTTGGGTTGTATCGTGCACTCTTCAGTTCCCAAAAATTTGAAGGCAGGGGAACCAACAGCCCATGACAATCACCACTGCTGTACCCTCTACAAACCCTTCAGTAACTCACTTTTCAAGGCATTTAGACATTTATAACCTGCTGCTTAGGAGGAGTGGGGACACAGTATGAGATTGGCCATGGCAGTAGCACACAGGGAGCCATATGTTCTGCTGGGAGAGGAGCACATGATGATTAGCAAAGGGTCTGGCCCTGGGCACACACGTCTGGGGCCATGGCCGAGGCTGCCAGAGATGTGGGTCCCGCTCCCACCATTGCAAACCAGAGCTCAGCGCAGCCCTTCTCATACCCAAGGGCCAGTGATGACTCACTGCCTTCAGTGGAAGGAGGAGAATTTCATGCACAGCCCATCCTTTGTGCATGGGGTACCCCATATCGTATTCCAGCTATATGGGAGGACTGGTCTTCTCCTTGCCTTATGAAAAAAAATAAAAATAAAATACATCACTTTGCACCCTTGTAGCAATGTTATGGAGGGCACCTGTCCCCAGACACCCCTAAACTGCCTCGATATCCCCAAAATATTTAGCTAGGGCCAGGAGAAAATGCACATCCCTGCTGTGATTTGAGTCCTTGACAGTCATAGCACCATTAAACAACCAAGAATCATTTTCTGCACGGTATATCAGTGAGTAAAGTTGTCAAAGAGCCAGGGCATACATACATATGTATTTTTACTTTTTTTCCAACGACTAAGGGGATTGAGGAAGTCCTTTGGCCCCTTCACTGCTTCTCCAGCAGCTCGTGTCTGTCTGTGGGTCTGTGCTGTGAGCTGCAGCGCTGGCACAGCTGGAGTTAACATTGACTTCAGAAAGCAGGAAGAAGGATTGTGTTCATATATATACACATATAAAAATAAATGTATTTTTAAAACCCAGGAAATTCTTGTCACCTCCCTGGGGCTCAGCTCCCCGCTGCTGCTGGGTGAGTTGCAGGATGCAGCCTGAGGACTGGGGCTGGGAAAGCAGCGGAGCTGGGGCTCTCAGCCAAGGGAAATGCTCCCCAGCAGCACCCTGGGGGTCACAGGGATGGGGTTTTGCAACCCTCGGGCTCCCCATAGCCACCTCCAGCCCGGGAGAGTCACCCTCACAGCACAGTGGGGATAAAACCCCCTGTGCCCATAACCGGTCCCTGGCAGCCTGCCCTCCTGGAGATGATGGCCACCAGGATGCTAAGCCCAGGGGTTGTGTGGCCATATCAAGCCCTGGCCCATTTGGCTGATCAGCAATACAGCAGCCGACATGCCAAGGGCTGCTGTCAGGAAGGGAGCTGGTAATTCTCCCAGACCAGAAATGCCCTTTCTCCTGGGAAACCCCATCCATGGGGAGCTACACAGCGCCTTGCTACTTTTTTCTGGTCTGTTTTTAGCTGAGAAGTGGAAGGGACCCATCCAGGGGCCACCCAGCAGACAAAAAGCAGGAGGGGATACGTGCTGCACCCACCTCCTCCTGCTTACCTTAACACCCCGCTGCCCCCAGCGAGCTGAGCACCTCTCTGGTGGCCAGAGAAGGGAAACAGCTGATGGCATCTCCCCAAAAGCTGTGTCCAGCAGGAGGGCAGCAGCACCAGGGCACAGCTGTGGGACAGCACAGCTCCTCCAGCTGCCTCTTGCCAGCAAGTCCCAGCTCCTAGAGCCCCATCAAAATCCGGATGGGTGTAAAAACCTGTGAGATGACAGAAAGCTTTCTCATTCCTGCCGTAATTAGTCCCTTTGGAATTCAATTAACAAGCTCCCCGCTGCAGCTATCAAGCCATCACCAGCTCAGCAAACAGGCGGGCAAGTGAGGCCAGCTCCTTGTGAGGACAATATTTCAGCGTGTCCAAGGGGAGCCCGTCCCTCCACACCCTACGTGAGTCACTTTAAAGCATTGCCCCACTGGTGGGAATTGAAGGGCTCTGCTGGTGGCCAGAAGCACCCGTGCTCCCCCTGCTCCCCCTTCCCAGTTGGAGAGCATCTGCCCTGGCCAAGCAGTGCCAGGGAAAGGCATCGTCCCTGGTGTGACCACGCCAAGGCTGACCTTGGTCTGGCAGGGCTGGTGCTGTGCAAGGTGTGAACAAGCTGTCAGCTCTGCTGTCGCCGTGTGCTGGCGTGATGCTGGGCACGTAGGCATGGCATGGAGTGTGATCCGAGTGGCGTTGCCTCACCGAGTTGTGTCTCCGGGGTGTGCAATTGGGCTGAGATATGCACTGGTGATGGCGAATAACAACTATTGCTGCAGGGGCAAGAAAACTTATTTTCGTGGATTCTCTGGCTTTTTCTACAATCTTGGCGAGGATGAAAATGGAGATGCTGATGTTTTCTGATCTGATCTTCTGGGCTTTTGGAAGTGAGGAGATGAGACTGCAGTGCACAGAATCACAGAATCACCTGAGATTGGAAGGGACCTTTTAAGATCATCTAGTCCAACCAATGAAAAAAAACACCCCAAAACAAACAAAACCACCTCAACCAAACAGAAAAACCCCACCCAACCAAAAAAAAACCACCAACAAACACACAAACCCCACACCTTACCCAAAACATCAACCAACACTAATCCATATCCCCGAGCACCATGTCAACTCGTCTCTTGAACACCTCCAGGGATGGTGCCTCAACCACCTCCCTGGGCAGCCCATTCCAATGCCTGACAACCCTTTCAGTAAAGAAATATTTCCTAATATCCAACCTGAACCTCCCCTGGCACAACTTGAAGCCATTACCCCTTGTCCTCTCATCTGTGACCTGGGAGAAGAGACCGACCTCCACCTCTCTTTCAGGGAGTTGTAGAGAGCGACAAGGTCTCCCCTCAGCCTCCTCTTGCCCAGACTGACACCCCCAGCTCCCTCAAGTCTTCACAAGACTTGTGCTCCAGACCCCTCACCAGCTTTGTTGCCCTTCTCTGGACCCGCTCCAGCACCTCAATGTCATTCTTGTGGTAGGGGGCCCAAAACTGGAAAATTTTCAAATAAGTAAGGTATTAAGGTTTGAAATAGGGCTTGAGGAAGACCTAATGCCCATCTTCCTCTAGAGGCGAGTTTGGGGCCAGGGAAGTGGGATGCTCAATATGTGGAAGGAGACCAGACACAGCCTTGCCTGAGCCCACTGGAAAAGCATTGGGATGTGACACCCTGTGTGACCTGGGTTACCCAGGAACAGGTTCTCACACAAAGGTCCACCAACCTCCTCTGCACCAAATGTGCCCCTCTGCCTTCAGAGTTTCAGGTGTGCTGTAGGTTGGAAGGAGAAGCTGCAAAAATGAGCACCAGAACTTATAGACACCTGGGAGATAGATTTAATGGGTGCTGTCCCAACTGGTACCGTGGTTTCTTATCAAACACCCAATTGGTGCCATTTCAACGTGTCCTCAGCAAGGCTTGGTTAAAGACCAGTGGTCCCTCATCACTAACCCATGTTCTCTGGCCATGGGGGACCTGGCAGCCCAGCTTACACATGGGACAAGCAGTTTGGGGCTGCAGCCCAGGGTGCAGGTGACAAAATACACTCTCTCCTGGCCTCAGTGCAGGAAAACACATCTGCCTGCTATGAAAGGTATTTCAGCTCAGCAAACTCTATTCAAAATGAAACCCATTATGGCAAAGAAAGAAAGAAAAAAAATCTCTAATGTTTGTACTGCATCAGAATGAATGATGTCATGTGTCCAGGCCACCATGGAAAGCACTGAATTGCCAAAAGATGGTGAACATCTTCAATATCGAGTGAAAGGGACCAGAAAGAAGGTACTAAAACCTAGAGAAACTTCCCAGCTAATGCTCCTCTTGATGCATTTTTCTTTGAGGAGCACCCTCTGGTTTGATTTGAAAGTATCCTTATAGCACAGGGGACCTGACAATGTTGCTGGTGGCTACTTGAGATTGACGCATAGATGTTACCATCCCTTCTGCACTTTGGGCAGGTCTTCTCCTGGCCCAGCTGCATGTGCCAAAGCTTTGACTTGAGCATCTGCATCCCTGCTCTGATCTCTCCATGACATGCCCAGCATGAACTTGCAGCTGGGCATAGGCTGGGGCTCACCTATAACCTCTGTGTGGATGCAGCCAAGATCCTGCTGACCTAAAAACCCCTGAATTACCGAATCTCATGCAATTCCTGTGGGCAGCGGGAGAGGAACACACTGTGCTCCTGGCTTACAGCTCCCTATGGTGCCCTCGCACAATGGTGGCTCTGCCCTGGGGGATGTTTGATGTCCTTCCAGCTATTCCCACCATCGCTGGGTGTTACAGTGTCGTGCCAAGCCCTGCTGAAATACAGGACAGCTGGCAGTGCCAAAAGCCATGGGTTCCAGGATACACAAGTCGTTATTAATTCCTTCCGTAGCAGCATGGAGGCCCTTCCAGACGAGTTCACTGCCTGAGATTTACAAAGCTTAAAGTACCTGTGTGAATTTTGTGAGTTTGACCCCAACTAGTCACATTGGAACTACTGAGGAAAAGGATCTGGGACTCCTGGTAGATAGTACACTTTGCATGTGCCTGCAATGTGCCCTTGTGGCCAAGAGGGCCAATGGAATCCTGGGCTGTGTAGGGAAGAGTGTGGCCAGTAGGTCAAGGGAGGTCATTCTCTGCACTGGTGAGGCCACAACTGGAATACTGCATCTAGTTCTGGGCTCCCCAGTTCAAGAGGGACAGGGAACTGCTGGAGAGAGTCCAGCGAAGGGCAACAAAGATGATGGAGAGATTGGAGCACCTCTCTTATGAGGAAAGGCTCAAGGAGCTGGTACTCTTTAGCCTGGAGAAGAGAAGGCTGAGGGGAGACCTTACCTATGTTTACAAATATCTAAAGGGTGGGTTGAAGGAGGATGGAGCCGGACTCTTTTCAGTGGTCTCCAGCGATAGGTCAAGGGGCAATGGGCTGAAGCTGGAACATGGGAAGTTCCATTCAAATATGAGGAAAAACTTCTTTCCTGTGAGGGTGGCAGAGCCCTGGAACAGGCTGCCCAGGGAGGGTGTGGAGTCCCCTTCTCTGGAGATCTTCAAGCCCCACCTGGATGCCATCCTGAGTGATCTACTCTAGGCATTCCTGCGTTAGCAGGGGAGTTGGACTAGATGATCTCTAGAGGTCCCTTCCAACTCTGTCAATTCTGTCATTCCGTGATTCCATAGAAGGTGTTATGAGAAGGTCTGTGTTGTCTGGGACAGAAACAAAGCAGCAGCACAACACTGCTTCCCACCCAAATCATCGTTCTAACAAAGTCCTGCCAGTAATTTGTCATCTCTTTCCTATGGCAAAGCCTCCCCAGCTTGGCCACATGAGACAAGTGATGTGCTAGAAGGAAGGATGAGCTCAAGGAAGTTATTTCTTAAAGATACTCTTTTAGAACCCCAAATCACCTGGTTTTCGCTTTTGTTTACTCGTGTTTCCACAAAGCATTCCCACAGAGGTGGAATTCATATTTTCATAGAATCACAGAATGGCTTGGTTTGGAAGGGATCTTAAAAGCCATCCAGTGCCACCCCCTGCCCTGGGCAGGGACACCTCCCAACACACCACGTTGCTCCAAGCCCCCTCCAATCTGCCCTTGAGCCCCTCCAGGGATGGGGCAGCCACAGCTTCTCTGGGCAACCTGGGCCAGGCTCTCACCACCCTCGGAGTGAAAAATTTATTCCTGATTTCCCTGCTTAAACATCAGTTCTTTTGTATTGCTTCAAGATTTCTATTAAATTAGGGTCACAGTGACCCTGCAACTATTTTGCTTATATTCTACTTGAGTTGTGGTGATTTAACTGAAAGCAAAGCCCTGAATGTCTACAATAACCCTTAATCTCACAAATCACGAGTTAAACCTTCCATGTGACCTTCTATCTGCTGTGACCCAACAAAGTAAAATGTCTCCAAACTTTTTTCTTGAACAACAAGGACCATAAACTTCTTCTGCATCAAAGGCAAACACCAGGCTCACAAGATGCTTTTGTAAATGCTTATTTCCCTCCCTCGCTAGCTTGTCAAAAAATATTGTATGTTTGATGCTGAGGGAAAAGCAGAGGAGGGTAATTTATAGCATAGACCCAGCCTAAGCATGTAGGGGAGGTGGGGAGAAGCCATAGGGGTGACAGTGGGACACCTGAGCTGGTGTCACGGGGGTTGAGGATGCACCATCACCCCATTTTTCACTCCCTTCACAGTACCACTGCTGCACCAGCTTTACCCTGTTATTCTTTTAAAATATTTAGTGATTTTTTTCTCCACAAATTTAGAAACAAGTTGGCTGATCTTGCAGATGAAAACTAGCTTAAAAATTAATTGAAAGCCTTTAAAAATTAATAATTATTTCAGTTAATTAAGGTTGCAGCTTAACATTTTTTAAACTGTTAACAATTTGGTAGCTGCAACGCAGTCGTTGTTGGGATAGAAAATGATGGGGACCGAGAGCTGGAAAAATATCGTCTCCATTGTTTCAGAGAGCATGTTTTTGGGCTCTTCCGCATTGCCCGCATTATTATTGACAGCATCACTGCGCCTATCAAAAAATGGATCTATAACATCGTAATTTCGCTAGAATTTCTTTTGTTCCGGATAATTTAAAATGCTTTCTTGTTGTCTATACCACATTTGGGTATGGATTTTTTTTTAATAGATACTTTTACTTCTCATATCCGTTGTTCTTTATTTCATAGCATCTGATTTTTAATCACAACCATTATCTTCCTCCCTTTCCTGATTTGCTACTTATTATCTGTAGCTCGGCTCGTTCTTCTTCCTTCCTTTTTTTTTGCCAGGATTTGTTGTGATCTTTTCTTTGTGATCATCATAAATATGCCTGTCAAGAAGAAACCGAAACAAAAGGCACTTATTTCTCTGAGAATTTGAGAAATTTCTGTTATCCAGTGAATCGGTGGAGAGAGAGCTATAAAAAAGTGCTGTGTGTGTGAGAATTGGCCAGAGGATTTTGCTGAGGGCATCTGCTTGGTTACTGCATCCAAATAGGATGGTTAATCCCTGGGACCCCTCTTGCAGATGCAGAGCCTGTCACCAGGAGCTGCTGTGCACTCTGGCCTGGTCTCAGCACCCAAACCCACCTTAGTTTCCTAGACCTTCATCTACTGTGGTTATAAATTCATAAATCTGAAGATATGCTGTGCTGCAGGGGTGGATGCATAAGGACTTGACCCCACATCTCCCTGCCTAGAGCGTCCCACGCTGCGGATGACGGTGGAAATGCCATGGGGTGTGCAGGAGAAATAGGGGTTAAAATTAAAATGTGCATTTCTTAATGTCCCAAGCACCAGGACACACCGGAAACTTTTCTGTAGTCCAGACATCCTCTTCCTCGCCACCAGCCCGTCTCTGCCATCACTGCTGCCTCCCCGTGCTGGAGGGCTGCTCTCCTCTGCCGTGTTTGATTTGTTTACATTGATTTTAGAATAATGGCTTTTCTAGAAATAAATTTCGATTGGGAAAAATGAATTATTTTCTCATTTGGGTGTGGGCAGGCATCCGCCGTGCCGGGTGCGCGCTCCCCAAGCCCTGTCGGCGCTGATTCCTCATTACCTGCACATCATCAGTGGGGCACAGGCGGCACAGGAATTTCCATTCAAATGCAAAGGACTCGAAACTTTATGCATTTCACTTTTCATGCAGAAAATCTGCCTATTTCTACTCAGCAGAAGAGGAACTTTTGTTGGGTTGTTTAACCTTGAACAAACGATGGTTTAACTGTTTTCAGGACAGCAGAATGAAAAATTACGGCGTCACCGTTATGCACCGCTGCTCCGTGGCCGATGGTTTAAACCTGAATGTGGCAGATCTGCAACCCATAAGCAAAATATATATATATATTTTTTTTCCCCGGTGTTGCAGTAGCAATGTGTTTTGAGTCCCGTTTTGTTTAGAAATGTGCTTTGAAGTTGTGCCCTATTGTTTTCTTTCTCCTGCTTGCGTTTGATGACCTGCCAGCCTTCCGCTGGCACCAAGCGCAGCTCCACAGAGGATCAGATGGGAAGCCATCATGTGGCCCTCATCCCAGAGATGCTGCCTTCCTCCGTGGGTCCAGAGACACCCATGCTCATCTGCTCCTAGGACTACTAGGGCTGGATCTTTCCTGAAGCATGAGATGGATTTTAAAAATAGTCCTCCTCAAAGGCTGTTCAAGAAAGTCAACCATTATCCTGATTCTCTCCTTACAATAATGGAAGGTAAGAATGAGGTATGGTGGGGAATCCCCTTAGAGAAGCAGCTGGATGTCTCTTATAATATGGAAGATCATAGAATGGTTGGAGTTGGAAGGGACCTTAAAAATAGAATTCCAACCCCCTGCCCTGGGCAGGTTGCTCCAAGCCCCATACAACCTGGCCTTGAACCCCTCTAGGGATGGGGCAGTCACAGCTTCTCTGGGCAATCTTAACGTAACTTCTTGAGATCTTATGTTTCATCCTGAAATACCATCTCCTGTATTAAAGACAGACTCTTGGTTTCCAGTCCAAACTAGATATGCAGAAGCATGTGTTTGTAGACCCCACCTCATTCTTCTCCAAGACCGAATTAGAGCTTGGCCAAGGTCATCCATTTCAGGAGTATCCCGATGGATTCCTATGTGAAGCCTAAACCCCAGAAATAACATTAAGATAAGCAAACCGTCTCCCTGGGGAGCTGTTTTAAGGCCAATGGGGCCCAGAACATCTCCCTGTATTCCCCAGCAGATGCTCTCCCTTGGGTTGAGTTATCCTGCAGCCCATCCAAACCTTACAACACCATCCTGTGGGGAAGAAGTTTAGTTATGCAGAAGATGAAAAAAACCCAAACATTTTCTTCCTGCCTATTTCGAATATCCTGATCCATAGTTTGATACCTCTAGTTTTTGTGCTGCGGAAACGCGAATAATCTCTCTCGTGCTGCTCCTCACTGCACAGAGCACATGGTGAGAGTCTCAGACCGTGTAACCTCTCCACCCACAGAGCCATTTCCCAACCCTTGTCCTTCCCACCTCTCTGCATCCTTTCTAGTTTCTAGGGTGCTTTTCTGTCCATTTTTTGGGACAGATTTGCAAACAGTATTTAAGTAGCAGGTGAATTATTGATCTGCACGATGACAAATTGATCTCTTCTGTTTTGTTTAACACTTTCCCCCTAAAAATTTCCACACTCAATTTACTTTCTAGGCTATCACAGATCACTGAGGCGATGCTTTCGTAACACTACCCGCAGTGTGAGTATGCAAAGAAAA
>BJBW01011937.1:0-18515 GCA_004320125.1 Scolopax mira
TCCCTGCCCAGGGCAGGGGGGTTGAAACTCGATGATCTTCAAGGTCCCTTCCCACCCAAACCATTCTACGATAACCCTCCCTGTCCTCCCCTTCCCGGCATCGTACCCAAAATTTGACGAGGAAGAAGGAGTTCTGGGGCCCACGCTCATAGAGCTCCTTGAGGCCACCTTTCTTCTCGGGGAACTTGTCATAGATCTGGCGGATGTCCACGGCCTCCAGCAGCGGGTCGCTGTACGAGGGGTTCGTCTGGCCGATGTGCACGAAGAGGTGTTTGCTGTACTGTAAGGACCGGGAACGAGAGGTCAGGTGGGAAGCGAGGTGCCACCAAGCCCAGGGACGGGACACTGAGGTGGGGGACACAGTGGGGACACGGAGGGGACCGTTACCGTTTCGGCGTCCCGTGGCACCTCCATGAAGGCGGAGTATTCGAGGAGCCGGAGCTTGGCGGAGGCGATGGTGCGGTCCTGCCAGACGGGCACGGCCGAGGCGGCTGGTGGGAGCGGAGCCAAAGGCTCGTAACCTGGAGATGGGTTGGGGACACGAAGTGTCGGGGGACATCAATGAGCTGGGGTGAACCCCCCCGTCTCTTCCCCCCCCTCTGCACTACATCTGCATCCTCCACCCTCATCTCCCAGCATAGGGTGGTTTGTTTTCCCCATGGGGTGGCCAAAACGTGGGATGTGCTGGTCCCCACATGGTTCCCCATGTGCTGGTTCCCCTGGGTGGAAAGGGACTGGGGTGGGATGGGGGGGGACACACACAGACAGGCAGGAGCAGTGGGGTCCCACTCACTAGGGGGCTTCTGGCTGGGTTTAAAGCCAGGTTTTTGCCCCGGCAGGGCTGGGGAGGGAACTGTGGAGGGGGTGGCACTACGGGTGGGAGGGTGGCATGGGCCGGGGATGGAGAGTCCCCCTGCAAGGGGGCAAGGAAGGGCACTTACTGGCTAGTGACGGAGGCATGGGTGGCTGGATGGGGTAAGCTGGTTGTGCAAACGGTTTAATGCTGGAAAACAAAGAGCATCGTTAGGTTAACGAAGCCCAGGTCACCCCAGCCCCTTGCCAAGGAGGCGGGGGGACAGGGGGTGTCCTGCCCAGCACAGCTGGAGGGGTCTCCTACTTACTCCTGAGAGGGTCCAGGCTGTCCTGGGATAGGCCCACTCCAAAACTGTGGGAACAGCACAAGGAAGAGTCAGAGGCTTCTGACCCCTCCCCCCGTAGATTTCCCCTCCCCACCTGCTGCAAACCACAGGGAGTCCCCAAAGCCACCCCCAACCCTGTGCATTGCCACCACGACCAGGGGGCCATCAAACATCCCCCCCCCCCCATCCTCCCATCCCCATGCATGGGGATCCGTGTGTGTCACTCCACCCCGGGGGGGGTCCTTCCTCACCCTGGGGGCAGCAGAGAAGACGGCCTGAGGAAGAGGAGGGGGGGGGCTGAGCTTGTTCTGCAGGACGCTGGCCGAGACGATCTGCGCGGAGGACATGGAAGCCATGCTCTGCAGAGCCTTATCCTTCGAGACCTGGTCCTGGGGGGGCACAGGGGGGGACACAGAGGTTACACAGGTGACTGAGACACCCCCCTCCCCAAACCTGAGTGTGCCCAAGCAGGTCTTGCAAAGCACGGAGTTGGTTGTGCAGCCCCACGAGGGACCAGGGTGGGTAGATGCCCCCTCCCACCCCAAATGCACCCATGGTAATTAATGCTTCAAGCCTGCAAATGTCACCCAGGCAGAAGCTGCCAGATCTGGAAGGTCCCCCTGCTCCCCCCGGGGTGCAGGGGCAGGGGAAAGGACTAGGAGAACAAAAAGCACCACAAACTCAAGCTCAACTTACCAAGTTCATGGCCTGAAAAGGGGGGAAAAAAAGAAAAAAAAGGTTAGGGCATCATGGGAATCTGCAGGCACCACGTGTATCCCCCCCCCCCCTCAAAGCTGTGTATCCCTCACCCCAGCTCATGGCCACAGCCTGATTTGGGGAGTGAACCCCTTGACCTGGCTGATCACCAGGGGATGTGGCACGATGGGCACTGATGTCCAGGCTTAATCCCACCAGGATCAGGATGCCGACGCCCCCCCATTATTTTAGGGAGGCTTTTAAATAGCCTTTACGACCTTTAATGTCCCTTAGAGCCTCCTCAGCAGCTTGAAACCAGGGCACGGAGAGGCTCCTGCCTGGCAAAGGGCATCTCCACCCGGCTCCCTGGGATGTGGGCACCAACTCCTCTGCAGGCACCATCAGGAAGAAGCTGGCAACAACCCCTCTGTGCATTTATAGAGGAGACCAACTATTTTTTCCTTTTCCTTTTCGCTCCAGAGGTCGCAGCACCGCTGGGCAGGAGCAGGGGGGTGCTCCAAGGTCTCATCCCTGGGGCAGGGTTGCTCCTCCAGCCCCATCGCCAGGACATCTGCGTGCTGGTCCTGCTGGTCCCACCACATACCCCCCTGTGTTCCCTGGAAACCTTCCTCGGGGATCAATCACTTCATTTATTTTCACCTGGGGCAGGGCAGGAGGGTGGGCATGCAGCCACACGCCAGGCAGCCCTATCCCACACGTGACTGCAGCTTAAAAAATAAAAAAAAAAAAATATATATTGCTCATGGGAGGGAGTTTCCATTCAACAGGGTGAGGGCAGAGGGCTGCCTGCCCCAGGGTTTGCCTCCAAGTATGGCTGGAAAAGGATAGATCACTTCGGGGGGCAGGGGGGGATCACCTGGGGCTGTTCCCTGCCGGATTCCTGCAGGGGATGGAGAGCACAGCCATGGACACTGGTCTCCATCCTCGGACCCCTGGGGGTCACTCCTGCCCCTCACTCCCCCGTGGCCTACACTGGAAATAGGAAATCTTATTCTTTTTTATTCTAATTCTACTCTATTTCTTTTATCTGTGCAATGGCACAGAATATTATATATATATATATATACACACATCTATCTATCTATCTATTATTTTTTCTGCTGCCCCCCCTCTCCCTGGTTGCCCCGCTTGTGGCTGGGAGTTGGTTCTAAGTTATAGGAGCCCAGAGGACTCTCCCAAAGTAGTAGTTTTGGGTGCCCTCTCCTGGCTTCTCCCAGCAAACCAAACCTGCCAGGGTGTGGGCACCCTCCTGGCACCCTGCTCATGGGGCACCGGGGTCCCTGCTGAAGGGAGGGCATGGCTTGGTGGGCTCCTGGGCAGCTTTGGGGACCAAAATGCCAGCACCAGCTTTGACAGTGGTCCCTGCTGCCAGTCTCAGTGGCACAGGCTTGGACACAGAACCCAGAACAGGGGGACAAGGGAACAAGGAGGTGGTGATGCTTTTTGGGACTGTGTGGTCTTGGTTCCTGGCATGGGGCTGGGAAGTTTTCCGGGTTCCCACAGCCTCGGCGAGGCAGCAGGTCCCCCCTGGGTCCTGCCCAGGGGGTGACAATGCAGGGACGAAGCCAGGAGCATCCCAGGCTGCGCAGCCCAGCCCAGAGCTGGATGTCCCCAACGGGTGGTTGTGAAGTGGGGAACCATTCTGTCCCCAATTTTGCAGCGGGTGGGTCCAACCCAAGCAGGGCTCGGTCCTTCAGAGATGTCCCAAGTCCTGTCCCTGTGTTGTCCCCCCCCCCATCATCACCCTCCCCACCACCGCCACGAAGCTCGGTGGGTCGGTTACGGAAGGGTTAGTCGGGCTCCAGTTAGGAGGAAGGAAGGAAAGAAAAGCCAACCAGAGAAGAGAGGATGATCCAGTTTTTCCTCGCTCGGCTCCCTTGGCCCCTGGAACCATGGGCTGCCCCGGCACCACCATGTCCACTCCCTGGGACCACTGTGTCCCCTCCCCGGGACTGCTGTGCCCCCTCCCCAGCAGCCTGGTCACATCCAGACCCGCTGCCACCCTCATCTCCAAGGTGCCATCTGGGCCATACTTGGACCCTGGTGCATCACAAGCCGCCGGGCTGGCAGCCTGCAGGGACCCCCCAGGACCCCCTTCTTCTGCCCACATACCCACCCCAGCACCTGTCACAAGCGGTGCCAGGTCTCAGCTAGGGAAGGGAGAGCTTTGCAGCCTTGGTTTGAACCTCACTTTGCCTTGCTGGCTGCTCTGGTGGGTATAACCCTGGAATAACCCCTGGTGGTCCAAAAGTGGGGACAGCCCTTGAGCATCACCAGAGGAGGGTTTAGACACCCATTTCCCCATGGTGAGATCCTTGCCTGGGCTAAAGAAGGGCATTTGGCATCCAGCCTTCGAGCCGGACACCCCCTTGGCACCCCACGACGATGCCACTAAAAACCCTGCGGTCCCAGGAGCCGAGGGAGGGGGGGGAAGAAAAAAACACCACCAAAAATTATAAAAAAGAGAGAGGTATAAAAGAAAGCAAGCAGCACACCGCAGAGCCGAGTGCGTTAGTCGTCAGCAGGCTGGGGAGGGGGGGGCCAGGCAGGGCCGGGGGTGGGACACGCATACCTTCAGCTTGGACTGAATCTCACGAGATTTCCGCCGGGCAAGAACCTGCAAATGGCTAGAGACCTGCAGAGAGAGAGCAGAAGGAGAGGGGGAACAGCAGAGCCGTCAACCAGAGGAAAGGAGGAGGAAGAGGAGGGGCTGCCCATGCTCACAGAGACACCGCCGCGGACACCTGGGCAAGGGCGCCAACGTACCTTGATGCCAACCTGGTACTCCCGCACCTTCTTCCGAGCTAGAACCTGTATGTGGCTGGACACCTAGCGCCCGCCACGCCGTTCGGAAAGGAAAACACAGAGAGCGTGAAGATATGGTTCCCCCAGGGCGGGTGGGATGTTGTTTCCCGGGGACGGGAGTGCAGAGAAAAACAGGGGGGTGGGTGTGGGGGGGATGCTCCTGGAGATGCTCAGGGTCCGGTGCCCGCCGCAAGCTGGAGGGAGGAAAATGATGGGGGGACCCAGGCGCTGCACTGGTTGAAGCTGGTTTGTTTCCCTCCCCAACCCACCCCCCCAATATGGTTGGGGTGAAGCTCCTTGGGGGATAAACTCCTTGAGGTGAAGCTGCTGCAGTTGGGGGGAATGTCTGTGTTTACCATCCATTGGGGCTGCCTGGACAGACAGATGGACACACACACCACACACCCCCCAGCCCCTGCGAGCACAGTGAGCTTGCACACAGGGTAGAGCCCGTCAGGTTTGGGGTGCCCCTGGGGTACCCCAGGTGGGGCTACAGTGAGACCAACAGTCCCAAGGGAGATCCAAGGGGCACCGGCTCATTCCCCCACGGCTTCTGCTGGTTTTGCAGGTGGGAAAGGTGAAAATATGGTGGAGATTTTTTGTTTCCAGACCCCTATAAGGGCAGGATCCCAAGAAAATGGGGCTGATGTACGGGCACGAACGCACATCGTGGCTGGGGGTGCCTGGGGGAGCCCCAGGCAGGGTGGGGGTCCCTGCACCCACTGGGTGCTGATTTCACCGAGATCCTTCTCCCACCAGCACCAGGTGGTCCAACAAGGGACCCCAGGCTGGCCAGGACATGGCTGCCCAGAGGGGACAATGCCACATACACTCTCCCCTGTGCCTTTCCCGTCTCCCCAGAGCGTCGCTTTCACCCAGCTCTGCATCCTTCCCCCCGTGGAGGTGGGGAGGGAGCAATTAAGGCTTTAAGCCAGAAATAAAGTGCTGCTCAGTGCTGGTCTGGACACAGGGACAGTGGCCAGACACTGGTCCCTTTGGCTCCAGCATCACTCCTGGAGGGATATTCCCCCCAGGGGCTGGGGGACGGCATCTGTCTCTTGCAGGGTCTCATGGCACGGTCCCGGCTTCAGAGGGCACGGCTTGGTGGGCTCCCTGGCAGCGTGAGCTGGAGTTCCTTAAAGCTTTGGGGACCAAAATGCCAGCACCAGCTCTGATGGTGGCACCTGCCACCAGCCTCAGTGCCAGAGGCTTGGACACAGCCCCCAGGATGGTCCTGGCCAGGGTGCCAGGACATGGGGACATGGGGAGGTGTTGATGCTCTTGGGACCATGTGGTCTCGGTGCCTGGCAAGGGGCTGGGAAGTCTCAACCTACGTGTCCTCATGGTCCCAACCACCTGTCCCTCAGCACCCTGGGCCAGCAGCTCTGCAGAATGGCTACCAGCTGGGGGCCACCATGGAGGAAAGAGCCACCGGACGTGTCACAAATGACCTGTGGCCATCCTGTCCTCGGACAGGTTTGGTCTCTGGAAAGAGGGTGCAGCGAGGTCTGGATGGGACCCTGCCTGCACCCCCTGCCTGCACCCCCTGCCCACCCCAGCATCATGCCCCGTGGGGCAGCAAGGTGGGAGGGAGGGCTCTGCGGTACCTCCAGCCCCCCAGGATCAGCACCACAGCCCACCGCCCCAGGCTGTCCCCTGGCCAGGATGGGGACACCTTGCTCTCAGCCTGGGGACTTCGGGGGGTGCCTTCACCGTGGCGTCTGGCACACGTGGCACAAAGCCCCGCGAAGGGCAGAGGTGGGAACGGTCCCCGGCTCCAGGTGAGGCACGTGGATGGAGACGTCAAGGGCTCCTGCCACCCCTGGGGTGATGCCAGGCGGGTTGGTGGGGGGGCCTCAGTGCCACCTGCCCCAAATTTCAAGATATCCCCAGATTAGGCTGGGACAGACCAACCCGAAGGCGTTTGTACTCGCAGACGAAGCTCCTCGCAGAGGATGAGGGTCCTCCTGGCAGCGATGGTGGCTCCAGGAGGGGACGCAGAGGACGGGCGACACAACCGGACACCCGCTCCCACCTTGGGCTTACCTGGCACCCCCCTTCCCACTTCCCCCCCCCTTTTCCCGAACCCTCCCGTGAGAAAAAGCAGAGCAATGGCCTCACCTGCTTCCTCGTCCGTGTCTTCCCCGTCCGCAGCTTGATGTACCGGGCGATCAGTTCGTTACGACCTGTCGGCAGAGCCAAGGGGTCAGCCCCGGGGAAACGGGGGGGCCAAGGCCATCACCCCCCCCAAAAGGCACCTCTGTCCCCCACCCTGGCCTGATGATGCTGGTCCTTAACGAGGCTGGTCCTTAATGACGCTGGGCTTTAATGAAGGAGGCACTGCCAGGAGATGGCGCTGCCATGACGGCTGTCTGGCCTGAGGGGACACCGGGGTGGCTCCAGGGGACATGGGGGGGTGGCCAGCCCCCCCTGCCGCCTTGTGGCCCCCGCCCCACTGAGTTTGGCAACCCCCAGACACAGGGGTCTCAGAGGGGAGGAGGTTGGGATGGTGGTGACAGCCAACAGGGACCCCCCTCCACAGTGGTGTCCCCAAAACGTGGGCAACCACAGAGCCCCCCGCAAAAGCCATCCTTAGCTGGAGCACCCCCGGGGGGGAGCCAATCAACCCACTCCCCCCAGCGTGTCCCACAGGGGTCCTGGGGTGCTCACTGCCCCCCAAGGCACCCCGCTTTCCCCCTGCAAGCTGTGCTGGCCTTTCCACCAGTATTTCCTAACGTCCTGGGTCTAATTTGAAGCAGAAGTTGCTTTTGCGCCACATTTTAGGGGCCAGCTGTGGCCAATCTACGTTCAAACGTCAGAGCAGCTGGGAGCTTTCTTCTCCCGGCCCTGGCCCCCGCNNCCCCCGGCCCTGGCCCCGGCCCCCCCCCCCCCAATTCCCCCCCCCTGCCGCCGCGCCCCCCGCGCACGGGGGCGGCCAGGCACGCCAGATTTATTTTAATGGACCAGATGGTCGCGGTTGGAACTTGTCGAAATGCCCTTGGAGAGGGTTTCAGCTTTAAAAAAAAAAAAAATCACTTAAAAAAAAAAAAATTAACACCCCCCCCCGCCACACACCCCCCCCCAACTTCAATCCTGGCTGGCCCCCTCCCAGCCCTGGAGCAACTGGGAGCTCCTGGGGCTTGGGGGGGCGAATATGTGGGGACAGACAGAGCCAGGTGGCACAATGGGGACATCTGCGCCTTGGGGTGCCCGTGCTGGGCTGGTGGGTGGATGGATGGGGCTACCGTGGGTCCCAGAAATGGGGACACCCCCTGCATGGCCAGTGCCACCCCAAAAGGTGGAAGAGCTGCTCCTGCCATCCCCAGGCCGCACCAGCTCCTTCGCCTCGTTAGTGCCTAATGAGGGCCAGCTCCTGGATGCCCAGGTGAGATGATGCCCTCCCCAGGTGGGGGGGGGGGGCAAAGGGGACCCTGGTGCTGAGCCCCAGCTTGGGTGGGGGGGAAGTGGTGGCAGGGGGGTGTCCACCTTCACCGAGCACCGCAGCATCCCCTTTGCACACCCCGCTCCCAAATCCCATCCTCTCCCTCCCCGCATCCAGCTCGTGGGAAATACGTTGGGGAAATAAATAAATAGGGGAAATAAATGCAGGAAATAAAAGCGGGTGCCTTCACGCACCCCCTGGGGGGGTGATGCCCGCACCCATCCTGCCCCGCACCGCCCCGGGCTGCACCCTCACAGCCCTCCACATGCCCACACGCCCCCATCCCAGTCATTGTCATCCCCCCCCTTCCCTGTGTTGTCCCCCACCCCGGGGGTGATTCACCCGGGGGACCGTGTGCCATTCCCTCCTCCGAGAGGGCACGTCCTGGTCCAAATTACCACATTCCCCAAATTCCTCTCCCCTGACACCACCACGTGAACCAGTTGGACGGGCTGGGTTAAAAATAACCCCCGGCGGGCAGCGAGGGAGAGTGGGGGCCAGCCCAGCGTGCCCGTCCTCACCCCCCCTCCCTCAACACACACACCCCCTCCCCCAGCTCACACCTGCTTCACCCACCCCCACACCGCTGGCATCAGTGGGGCACGGCCACGGGCATCACATGAGACACCCCCCCCAAAAAAAAGCCGGGGGTGGGGGGTGTGTGTTGGAGAGCAGTGGCACCGACACACCTTTACGTTGGATGCCAGCATCGCCTCTGCCACCGGTGGCTCTGGGGGGGGTCCTGGTACTGCCAGCTGGGGGGGGACCCCATAGGGGAGATGAAAGGCGGGTGGTGAGGGGGGGAAGAGGGGGTAGAGGGGGGGAAGTGGGGGGGGCGCTGCCTCTTTAAGCAGCTGCCAGATGTCTCCGAAAGGCTGGAAAAACCGGTCGGGGCTCGGGCGCGCTGCGCAGGGCCAGGCTCCCGGCGGCACTTCAGCTATTCCCGGAGAAATCCAAAAAATGCACCCGCTTGGGAAGCCCTGCACTACTTTCCACCACCCCCCCCCTCCCCCAGCTGCCAGGCTCCCTGACACCCCAGGTTGTGCCCCGATAAGCGGGGTGGCACGGGGAACTGGCGTGGGGACAGTGACACGGTGCTCACTGCTGCCTCGGCCCCTTTGCCCCTCTCTGCCGGCGGCGGGTGAGCCATTCCCGGTGACGCCAGCATCCCGGGCGGGTGGATTTTGGAGGCTGGGGATGGAGGTGCCACCTTTGGTCCCTTCGTCACCGCGGGGTGATGGTAACGTGGCAACCCATCCCCAGCTCTGAGGTCACCAGCCCTGGGGGTGACACCATGGGAGGTGAAGGGGAGGAGGGACCAGCTCCTGTCCCTGTAGGGATGGGGGTCACCACGGCACCTTCCACCACTCTTTGGTGGCACCATGTGCCCTGTACCACCATCACCCCCTGCCTGTATCACCCTTCCTCATCCTCTTCCTCCCCATTGCAGAGAGCCACCAAGACAGAGATGTTCCAGGAGACACCAGGAACTAGGCTGAGACCGCCCCCGAACTCATTACACCAGTGGAGCCAACCAGCCCTGCCGCTCCCAACAAAGTCACTAAAAATCCAAACCGGGTGCTGGTGGCTCGGGGTGGGTGGGTGGCCCTCGCCATGGGGTGTTCCCCCCACCCTCCATCAAGCTGGGGAAGGTGTGGGGAGCGATGCGGGGGCGCGAGGGAGCGGGAGGGCTGGCGCTGGCCCTGTGCTCCCGCACCCGCTCCCTGCCCAAGGGCTTCACCAAACCAGTCTGTCCAGCGGGGCCGAGAGAGGGAGGGAGCGGGAGGGACAGCCAGCGCAGAGGGAGGGGACATGGGTCACTGCCACCTCCCCGCTCCGGCTCTGGGATGCACCGGGAGAAGCTGCTCTCGGGGTTGGAGCTGGGACGGGAGGGGGGGGGGGTTACTCAAGGCTGATGCCCCAATGCGGGTTTGGGGCAGGAAGGTTTGGGGCAGGAAGGTTTTTCCTTCACCCCCAGCCCGCTCCATCCTCATCCTCGTCCCCGTCACTCACCGTACATCTTGCCTTCATCCGAGAGGATGATTTTCCGCCGGCCGCAGGGGGGGTAGATCGCCAGCGCCTCCTGGAAGCTCTGCTCGATGTCCGGACTCCACACGCCCTCGGCATCATTGTCCAGACTCTTGTCCATGCCGTCCTGGCCATCTTCCCGCCCCTCCCCGGGGCTGCCGCTGGCGTTCCAGCTGTTGGACGCTATGGTGCTGGCTGCTCTGGGCTCCGACCCCGAGCCCCCACGGACACGCGACAACCTGCCGGGACACAGAGGGGACACCCCTTAGATCCTGAGATCCCGGCTGAGGGTGAGGGGCTGAGGTGAGGTCACAGGGCTGTGGTGGCTGCTGGCCCTCTTCTCTACTCGCACCCAGAGCTGGGAGAGGCATCCTTCCCTCCCCAGTCCATCCCTGGGGGTTGGATTAGATGGTCTCCAGAGGTCCCCTTCCGACCCCATATGGTTCTGTGATCCCGGTGTGAGGCATCAGACACACAAAGAGGCTTCTGTTGAGGGCAGAGCTGTGATTTCCATGAGGACCCCCAAATCCAAGCCACCAGTGACCACCCAGGGTCCACCCAAATCAAGTTTGGGGAGGAAGCAGCCCGGATGCTGCATTTTCTCTACAAGGAGTTTGGACACACGATGCCCATGGGTGACACTTTGGGATGGGGCAGCAGCAGCCCCAACCCTGCCCCACCATCCGCTGCCACCTCGGGCAAGCCGGCCCTGAATTTCCCCCCAATTCCAGCCCCAAAAACTCCCCGCTCCGCCAGGCCTGGCAAAGGCAAGAGCCGGGATTTGAAGGGAGATGCTGGGCGGCTCCAAGCCAGACCCCGCTAATGGGAACCAGGTGGCCAGAGCCCTCCAGCAGCCCTACCCCTGGCACCGGGAGAGCTCCCCCCACCCTGAGGATGCTCGACCGGGGCCCCGGGCACTCCCCAGCCGATGGGTGATGCTGGGGAGCCTTCAACCCTCCTCCTCCTCCTCCTCCTCCCTTTGCCCAGCTCTCGGCAGGGAGTTTTGCAATAACATGTTTGGCGGCAGCTGGCGGCGGTGGGAGCGGAGAGGTGTCTCCTGTGCCGCCACGCTTCCCGGACGGGCTGGGAGTGTACAAAGGTCTCCGGCGCAGACATCTCCTTTTAAAGGAACTGCAGCAGCCCCTGGCTCAAGCGAGCTGAGAGGCCTTTTTTTTTTTTTTTTTTTTTCCTTTTATAAAAAAAGAAACTCCCCCCCCCTTCTCCTCCCCTCCCCAGCCCCGCTCCTCCCCGTCCCCATCTCTCTCTCTCTCTCTCTCTCTCTCCCTCGCCGTGATGTGATGTCAGCCCCTCCGGTCCCCCCCGTCCCCCCCCCCGCCGCCCGTCGCTCCCCCCTCTTGCCGAGCGCTGTGGCCAAATAAGGAGAACTGGATTGTAGGATCGAGCCAGCCGGCCAAGGGAGGGATGGCGGCAGCGGTGCCGGACGAGCCCACGGCACCCCCAGTCCTGTGGCACCCCCTGTCCCGCTTCCCTGGGAGTCCCAGGGCATCCCAAGTCCTGTGGCACCCCAAGCCCTACATGCCCCACCAAGACCCATGGCACCCCAAGTCCTGTGTCTCTGGTAGTCCCATGGCATCGTAAGTCCTGTGGCATCCTGAGCCTCACCTCTCTCTGAGACTCATGTCACCCCAAGTCCTGTGGCACCCCGAGTCTCACCTCCCCCTGAGTCTCACGGCACCCCAAGTCCTGTGGCACTCCATGTCCCACATCCCCATGAGCCCCACTGCACCCCAATTCCCATGGCACTCTGAGTCTCACACCCCCAGGAGTGCTACAGCATCCCAAGCCCTGTGGCACCCCGAGTCCCATCTCCACCTTAGTCCCATAGCACCCTGTGTCCAATGTCCCCAAGTGTCCCATGGTACCCCAAGTCCTGTGGGACCACGAGTCCCACCTCCCCCTGTGTCTCATGTCACCCTGAGTCCTCTAGCACCTTGTGTCCCATGTGTCCCCAAGAATCCCACAGCATCCCAAGTCCCATGGCACCCCCAGTCCCATGTGCCCCCCCAAGTCCCCCAGCATCCCTGGGTGCTCTGTGGGGCAGCCCTTGGGAAGGATGCGTTGGGGTGTTGGGGATGGGAGGGTGAGGGGACACCAGTATAAGGCACAGGGCAGGGACAATGAGGGTGGCACATGGGGACAGCCCTTGTAGGATCCCCCCCCCAGTCCCCCCCAAGCCCAGTGAGTGCAGTGGGCTCCATCCCAATGTGGCATCTACAAGGTGGGGAGGGGGTTGCTGCCTCAGCTGGGTGCTGAGCCCCAGCCCAGGACGCCCCCAGCAGCCCAGGCCCCCCCAGACACAGGAGAACCAGAGACCTCCCCTGCACCACAGCAGCTTGAGATCTCACAGCCCCCCAGAACCCCCAATCCTGCAGTGAGCCCAGAGCCCACAGTGGCCTGGGACCCCGTGGGACCCCGCTGCCCTGCATCATCCTGGGACCCCACAGCATCGTGGGGCTGCCACCATCTCACTCCAAGAGGAGAAAGCCCCAAGAGCTTTGCAAGGACCCACCAGACCCCCTGCCCTCCCCAGATGACGGGTGCTTTTGGGGCTAAGGGTGAAGCCATAGGGTTAAAGGCAATGCCATGGGACCAAGGAAGAAGCTATAGGGCTGAGAGCTAATCTATAGGGCTGAGAGCTAATCTATAGGGCTGGCTGCACTGCAGGCAGGATCCTGGAACTAGCAGCATGACCAGGACCCACAGATACATCCCCCAATCCCCAGGACGTTCCCAGCCCCCTCAACACCCCCAGCCCCCTCCCACCCTGGTTGGGAAGGAAACCCCAGCCCAGCCTTTCAGGGGAAGTCGGGGAGAGGAGGGAGGGCGATGCCAAGAGGGTGATGGCGGGGCCCTGGCCAAGGTGCGAGGAAGCACCTCCTCCTCCTCCTCCACGGAACCTGCTTTGGGCCAGGCTGAGACACTGGATTTCCTGGAGGGAGGGTGCAAGGCACCGCGCTGACGCAAGGCACGGCCGCGCTCCACCCAGCCCTTACAAAACACCAACAAGAGGAGCAATTAGGAAACCGGCACGGCTGGACGGCCCGTGGAGGGACCCGCCGGACAGACCTGCTCCGGGCAGGGAGGGGACCCAACTGGCCAGAAAACATGTCACCAGCTCCTGCCTCCCGGCTGCTCCCCTGGGGACCAGGGGGAAAAGACCCCTCCCACAGCAAAGGCAACTGCGGGGCTTGGGGAGCCCAGGACCACCGATGTGTGGTGGGGATGGTCACCCCTGTGGGGATGCGGGCCCCACATGAGGATGCTCACCCACATGGGGATGCTCAACCCCGTGGGGACGTGAGCCCCACATGGGGGATGATTATCCCCATGGGGACATGAGCCCCACATGGGGATGCGAGCCCCCCTTGTGAGCAGGGATGCTCGCCAAGCACCCATTCCAGGAGACAGCCCCCACACCCAGCTCACTCACCCCTCTGCACCCTGCCTTTGTGGGGTGCCCCGCTCCAGCCCAAGGGTGCTGGGGGGGGGGCTGCACCCTTGCAAGGTCATCCAGGGGGTGCAGGATGGGTGCCCACAAGGGGAGATGCCAGCAGGGCAACCCTTATCTCCCCGCAAGGCCAAGGCTGTGCCAGAAGATTGGGGGTGGCACTCCCATGGGCTCACAGAGCTCAGCCCTGGCACCATGGCAGGGGGGGCACAAGGGAGACCCGGGGCTTGTGCAGGGCAGCACAAGGGCTTGCAGGTAGCTGCCCATATGGCAAGAGCTCCTTGGGGCTGGGGAGCCTAGAAAAGCCTCTTTAAACCCTGCAAAAGCAAAGAGGAGGGGTTGCAAAGAGGGAGGGGTGCTTGGGAAACGGGTGTTTTCTGCTGGGGGGGAAAGGAAATTACTTTGGAGGCAGTGGCTGTGGTGGGAGTGACGTGGTGGGCACCCTGCTGGGTGCCAAGGTCTGGAGCAGGGTGCTGTTGGGTCCAGGGATAGGGATGGGGTTGGGGGCGTGTGGGGTGGTGTGGAGGAGAGCGCGGGAGCATGGGGACATCATGGTTGGGGGACTGGGATGTGGGCAGAGGTGCCCATCACCCCTGCAAAGCCCCCTGTCCCACGCCACCGAGCTGGGGGGAACGGTGTGTTCCTCTTCCCCGGTGTGTTCAGCCCCAAAATTGTTGCTCCATCTCATGCACGGCCCCAGCAGCCCCCGCATCCCCCAAAGCCCCCTGGTCCCAGCTGCACCGGGGCACATGGCAAAGAACCAGGGGCTGCCCAAAGCCCTGGCCAAGCACCCCCCACTCCACCCAGCCCTGCCTTGGCCAGTGTCACAGCGGAGGGACCGGTGTGTCTTGCCACGCTCCTTGCTGGCCCCGGCCACCTCTGGCCTGCAGGCTGGTCCCATGGCCAGCGGCAGTGTCACCCCTCCCTGGGCACAGCCCTTGGGTTGCCACTCTCTCACCCTTTGCAAACTGGGTGTGGGGGTTATTGCCACAGCATCCCCCCCCCCCGAAACCGCCTGGGGTTCAGGGCACGGCCAGCAGCACCCACTGCACAAAAGGGGACAGCAGCACAGCGTGTCCCCAGCCGACACCATCCAAGGGGACAAGGTGTGGGGCAGAGCAGCCCCAACGTCCCCTCCTTACCCATAGCCTCCCCCGACCCACAGTGGGGCAGCACCAGGACCCCAAGGGGCAATTCCCCACCGTGTTGGGTGACAATCCCCCAGGGTGCCGGGGATGCTGGAGGGGCCAGCAGACCCTACAAAGGTTGGAAGGGGGAGGGGGGGGGAAGAGGGGGGTCTATCTGCGTCCCGTCTCCATCCCATCATCCCATGCGGGGGGCCTGGGGCGATCCAGCCCTCCTCCCTCTCCCCCCACACCCGGACCCCCCGGCGAAAGGATAAAAGTTCAGGGACAAGCCCGTGCAGGCACAGCACCGAGCTCAGCCTCGCACCAGCACGGCCCCAGCGCCGCCACCCCCGGTGGGGGGGGGGGCCACACGGGGCCACCGTCACCCCATCACTGTGAACAGTGACACCCCGGGGACCCCCATCCTGCCTGGTGCCCCCTGCAGCCCCCCCTGGGGTCGGCTGGGGATGGGGGTGATGAAGCCACACTGCCCCACGGACGTCCCTGGGGACAGATGTCCTGCAGGGACACCAAGAGGGGCTGCTCTGTCACATAGCTGCCTCTGCAAGACCCCAAATGAGCAAACCCCAAAGTCAAGGCTCCTGGGCACCCCACATCACCCCCCCCTTCCCCCAGTACAGCGGGGCTCAGGGAGAGTGTGGTTGGGGGGCCGAGAGCAGGCAGGAATTTGTAGGCGGGCAGAGGACTTGGTTAACGTGCTCCTTGTTTTGGGTGGGGTCATTAACGAGCTCCTCGTTTCAGGCAGGGGTCGTTAATGAGCTCCTGGTTTCGGGCAGGGGATCGCTGGCCCTGGGGGACAGTGTCCCCACTGCCACCTCTGCCCACCCTGGGAATGGGGCCGGGAGAAACACTGATGTGGCCACCGGTTCTGTAGAGCCCTTCGAAGCCATCCCAAAAGCCTTGGGGCATCCCAGGGGACCCCTGGCAAGGCCACCACATGCCAGGGACAACGCTGTCCCATCCATTGCCAACCCCAGCACCCTGCACTGAGCCCTCGGAGGCTCCCGGCTCAGCTGAGCACGACCCTTGGCATTTTCCTTGCCAAGTTGCTTTTCGTGGGAGCCCCCATATCCCTGGTTCTTGCCCAGGGACCCTTGGGCATCACCCTGCCCCACCTCCTGCCCCGGTCCCACGAGGGACACCATCCTGCTGGGCACATCACCATCTTGGGGACAACCAGCACCCATGGAGGTGGGTGGCAGCGGCCGAACGAGAGACCCGTCTGGGCGGGGAGGGAGGTGGAAGGAGGTTTGTTTACACCCCGTTCCTCTTCCAAAGAGCTCTGGGGTTTTGGCGAGGGATTCCACAGTTTGGGAAGGGACGAGTGGCCACCCTGCTCCCTCCCTCCCACCCGGGTCTGCACCTCAATGCCTGGGAGGACCGGTCACCTTCTCCCCAAAGGTACCCCTTTGCCCCCCCATGCTCCAGGCGGGCTCCCCATGAGACAGCCCGACTAATTTCCTCCCCTCTATCGCTTCCTGTCCCTTCCGGCTTGGCGGGCGGCTCAGGAAGCAATCGGAGAGGGGAAACCACAGGAGGCCACGTGGCAGCATCCCACCGGGGTCCACGGTGCTGCCAGAGCCTCCCCGGGGCACGTGTGAGGGTCCCCCCCCAGCTCCAGCCAGACCCCAGCACCCAAAGGGTCCCCTCCCAGCAAAGCCCCAAGCTCCCCCGCCTGGCAGGGATGCGGCCGGTCCTCCCTCAGCGGCACGAGGCTGAAGGATGCTCAGACCCCTGAGCATGGGGTGAGCATGGGGGAAAAACTTGAGCAATTTGTGTGTTCCCCCCCAAAAAAAATTAAATAAATAGGGCAGGGAGGAGGGAGGGGATGAGGCAAACCCCAAGGGGCAGCCCAAGATGCTCCCTCCTAACGGCAGAACCGTGGGCGTGCAAACCAACCCCTCCATCTCCTCCTCTTCCTCCGTCCCCAGCAGAGCTGGGTTTCGGCTGCTGGAGGACCTGAGCCGGTTTTGCTCAAGCCTCCGGGCTCAAGACCTGAGGGTAGGGGACAGACGGACACCCAGCTCCCCTCCCTGGCCCAATTACGGCCGCCCTGCCCAGCCAAGACGGGGCGTTTCACCCAGCAGCGCGTAAATAGAAAGCTTTTGCAGCATTAATTGCCCTCCGCGTGATGAAACGAGCTGGATGGAAACAACAGGGTTGGAGTCGCCTGCCAGGGGACAGGCCACTGCCATGGCCATCCTGTGACACCCCCAGCGTCGGTGGCCCGACGCTGGGGGTGTCACAGGACAGCCATGGCCAATGCCAGGGATGGCGCCCACCAAAATCGCTTTGCTCCTACATCAAAATAAGCCCATCCTGGGATGTTTTCCCATCAAACATCCCCTGTCAATGAGCTCAGAGGGGCCACCGTGTCCTGAATCCCCAGGGGGTCCCAAAACTGCTTGTCCTGGGGGGAAAGGGGGGGGAAGCCAAGGATCTCCAGGGTCAGGGAAGCCCCTCGGGGAGCCACGTGTCCCCGGTACCTTCCCGACCCTCGGACCCACTCCTGGGAGGAGAAATGCTTCCACAGGAGCAGTTTTGGGTGCTGCTGACCCCATTTTATGCCATTGCAGTGGGGAAAAACATCTTCCGGGGGTGAAAAGTGGGGGGGGGGACACCGGCTGGCAGGCGAAAAGGAGGAGGAGGAGGAGGAGGAAGGCTGCAAATGCATTTCACACCCGCCCCCGGCCGCCTCCACCCCCGCGAAACCCAACCCTGCCCGGGGAGCAGCTGCACCCGCTGCCCGGGTCACAGAAACCCACCCGGGGGGGGGTCCTTAACCCCCCCACCCCCTCAGGGCACCCCAGGCACAGGGTTGGGGGGGGCTGTCAGGCATTATTGTCCCAGCTGAGACACCACGATGTCACTGGCTGCCAGAAGCCAGGGCAAAAGGTGACCCGGCGATGCCACTTGGCCACTGCCACCCCCGGCAAGGGGTCACACTTCCCTGCCCTCCCGCCGTGGGCTCGCCAAGCTGGGGGGGACGGGGGGGGACACAGCACCAGGCCCAGGTCCTGCATCCAACGCTGGAGCTGGATGAGCAGGAACCCGCTGCCCCCGCACATCGGTACCACTGATCCCCAGAACGGGATATTCGGGTTCAGAATCCTAGAATCACAGAATGCTATGGGGTTGGAAGGGACCTCTGGAGATCATCTCCTCCAACCCCCTGCCAGAGCAGGGTGACCCAGAGCAGGTCCCACGGGAACGTGTCTGGGGGGGGGTTTGAATGTCTCCAGAGATGGAGACTCCACCACCTCCCTGGGCAGCCTCTGCCAGGGCTCTGCCACCCTCAAAGTGAAGAAGTTCCTCCTCATGTTTAGGCGGAACTTCTTATACTCAAGTTTGTGCCCATTTCCTCTTGTCCTGTCCCTGGGCACCACTGGAAAAGCCTGGCCCCATCCTCCTGACACCCCCACTTTCAGTATTTATAGGTGCTGATCAGTTCCCCCCTCAGTCTTCTCTTCTCCAGACTAAAAAGCCCCAAGTCCCTCAGCCTTTCCTCATCAGAGAGATGCTCCAGGCCCTTTGTAGCCTCTGCTGTCCCCTCTCCAGCAGTTCCCTGTCCTTCTTGAACTGGGGAGCCCAGAACTGGACCCAGTGCTTAGATGGGGTCCCACCAGAGCATGGTTTAGCACCATTTTACCGAGCACCATCACACTCCAGTCTGACCCAGTGGGCGTACGGGGAGGAACCGTGGCAGAGCATCGCCTTCTCCTGGCACCTCTCGCTGCTGCCCCGAGCCCCGGGCTGGAACCGGGCAC
>BJBW01011937.1:28913-65515 GCA_004320125.1 Scolopax mira
AAAAAAAAAAAAAGGGGGGCTGAGTTTCCAGGATCCGAGTCCAAGAAATGTCTCAAAGGGATGAGATTGGGATCGCAGTCAGCCTCATCTGCTAAATATACCCCAGGCCTGACTCTGCCATCTGCCCCACACCAGCGATCTGTCCCTAATTTGCCCAGACAGGGTGGCAGTGGCCGGATGAGTGTCCCACAGGGGGGGCAGGGGGGACATGCGGGCACCGTGCGCCTCGAGCCACCCCGGAGGGAGCAGCCGTCACCGTGAGAATTCACCGGGCAGAAGGTGGAAACGGAGGGAGCGGAGCAGGACGGGGATGCAGGAGCATCCACCCGGCACCGGCAGGTAGCCCTGGTGGCCCTGGTGGCCCCGGGGCTGGCGCTACTCGCAGGCCAACTTGCCATCGAAGCTGGAGAGGGCGATGGCGAAGGCTTGGACGGCGCAGAGCGGGTAGTTGTAGTCCATGGTGAAAGCATCATCGGCCACACGCCCAAACTGCATCACGATGTAGTCAGCTGCGGGAGAGAGAGCCAGGGGCTGGGGTGCCACCCGCACCCCCCACCCCACCCCAACATCCTCCATCCCCCCCCCCAACCCCCCTCCCGAGCTCAGCCCGCAGAGCGTGTTACCAAAAAAATAAAGCATCATTTTCCCATTGCGTGGGAGCACAGCACTTTTCAGTGTCCCCCCTCCCCCGGAACCCCTTCCCTGGGAGCCACAGCCCCCCGCAAAGGGACAGGGACCCCACTCATTTCCCCCCACCCCCCCCCCAGCCCGTGGGACTGCTGCTACCGGAGGGCGGGTGACAGGAAATTTTGTAAAAATAACCGGGGGCCCCCGAGAGGTTTTTTCTGTCCCGTAACCCAACACCCCGGAGGCCGAGGGCTTCTGACTGCGCCGGACAGGTGACAAACGGCCGCGTCCGGCCGCTCGCGGGGGGACAGAGCCACTGCCACCCCCCCCCCCGAGAGAAGGGACTGTCCCCCGAGGCACGACGCACCCCAGGGTGAGCCCATCGGTGATGCCGGGGACGGGGGGGGGGTGATGCTCTGGGGTGAGGGGGGGCTGTAGTGTGATGATGGAGGAAGAGGGGGGTGCTCAGCACCCCGCAGGATTTGTCCTTGCCCTAATCTGCCTGGCAACAGGGCGACCCGCGCGCTCCCTCTGCTGTCACCCGGGGCCAGCACGCCCTCCATCCCAACTCCCCCCCCCACCCCGAGACAGGAAGGACCCCAAAGCGGCCACACGTGCCAAAAAATAAATCTCAGCAAAACAAAGCAAATAATAAGGGTGCCAGGGCCAGATGAAGGCAGTGTCCCCTGCTGTCACCCCCCACCCTGTCCTGTGTCCCTCGTGTGTGTGTGTGTCCCCCCAGGCTTACGGTCGCTGCCGTGGACTATCTGGAAGTTTTTGACAGAGGCGTGGGTGACCCGGCCGTGGAAGTTGAGGACGTAGGACTGGGTCTCGTCGTTCCACACCGGCGCCTTGTTGTGCAGCTCGATCACATTGTCCATGTTTTTGTTCTGCCATCGCATCAGGAGGCCGTCGTTGTCCTGGGGAGGGTGAGAACGGGGGGAGAGAGGAGTTGGGGTAACACCACCACCCCAACCCCTCGCCAAGCCCTGCCACCCCCCCCATGGTGTCACCCAGGGGGATGGTCTGTAGCTGGATCCAGATGGGAGATGGCATCCAGCATGGAGCAGAAATAGAGACACCACATCTCCCACCTCCCAAGGAGGTGCCTTGAATTTCAGGGACACCCAAAACCCTTCCCACGCCCCAAAACAGGTAAAATCCAAGGCGAAACCCATCAAATCCAGCCCCTGAGGAGTTTCTCTTAAGCCTCAAACTTACATTCCGGGGCCGGATGGGCACCCTCTCGTTGTCAGAGTTCATCCCAGGGATGATGACCGTCATCTTCCGGGGGCCTTTGAACCCTAAAACGTTGGTCTCCTGCAAGAGAAACCCCATCCATAAAACCAGCGACCCCCGTGGGCTGCAGCCTCTCGCTGGGGGCTGATGGACATCTCGGGGATGGATCCAGCCCATCCCACATCTCCATAATCTCCCCTGGGGGTGATGGCTGGGGTTGGAGCCCCCTCTCTGCGTGGCCAGGGGTCCCGTGGAGGGAGAGGGGGTGTCCCTGTGCTGCTCCTTACGTAGACCACAGCCGAGAGCTCCTGCCTCACGTTGGACCAGTTGGCGTTGGCTCTGTCAGGGTTGGCGCCGTTGTCGAACACCGTGAACTTGGTTCCCATCAGGTTGGACCTGCAGCCAAGGACAGGAGGTGGCCACGGCTGGTGCCACCGAGTCCCCTCTGACCCCCCGTTTTCCCCCCCACTCCACTCTTTGTTCTGGCTGCAGAAGAAACCCATGGCTAACACCATCCTTCCCACCCTTTAGCCCTTCGCTGGGGTTCAGGGCACCCCTAAATGGGGGTGTTGGCCTGGTGGGGACCCCCCAGCGGGCTGGGACTTGCCGGGCGCCGTTTCTAGCCGTGACCTGTCTGCCGGGAGAAACCAGACGAACCTGTTTCCCCCCCCCCTCCAAACACTCCCCCAAACACCGAATTTAGCCTCCTGCCTGACCCAGCCATCGCTTGGGGCGGTCGGCAACCCAACGGAGCAGGAGCTGGGGCGCTACCAAAATGGGGATCCACCAAAACCTTCCCCTCCTACCTCAGCTTCCCGATGAAGTTCTCTCCCCCCCGTGACAGATCGGTGGGGTCGATGGAGATGAGGTAGTTGGAGGTTTTGCTCTTCTTGCGCTTCCTCCCGGCGAGGAGAAACACCTGGGAGGGCGGTGGGAGCGTGTGGGGACAGGGCATTGTCATCATTGTCACCATCCCCAGCTTGCCACCCTGCTGGCCCCGCCCTGCGCAAGGCTCGGCCCGAGAGGTCACTGCCACAACCTTGTGCAAGTCACAGAGTGGAGATGATCCCCAAAACACCGGCTGAGCCGTGGGGTGGGAGGATCAGAGCCCAGTGTGACTCTCCAGAAGATGTTTGGCCACCATGCCGCGGACCATCGCCATGGGGCACCTCCCAAGAAGAAGTGCAGAGGAGGGGAACAGCCCCATCCAGGACCCACCACCATGATGGGATACAGCACCCCCAAAAAACCCTGAGGGTGCTCTCTGGAGGGGGCTCAGAGCCCCGGGGGTCCCCACCTCAGCTCACCTTCTTGTCATTATCCAAGTGGAGGTAATAGGTGGGATAAAGCCCCCGGTCCATCCCTTTCTTGTCCCGTGTCACCCGGCACTTGATGGTCACTCCCTGTGGCGCCGGTCGCAGCACGAACTCCTCCAGGTTGTCCACCTCGATGACGGGTGACGGGGGCCTCTCCTCCTTTGCCTGCAACAGGAGAAGGGATGGTGACCCCAAATCTGAACCCACCCAAAGCCCCCCTTCCATTCCCACCTTGCTCCTCATCACCCCAGGGCTTCAGCTGGTGGCTCTGGGGACAGTGCCTCCCCGGTGGAAGGGGGACAGTGCCTCCTCCAGCCCCCCGACCCACTCTGGGTCCCCAAGGGGACCTCTGCAGCTCCAAGGAGGGGGTTCATACCTTTTTTGATTTCTTCCCTTTGCCCTTCTTGTTGGAGTTTTTCGGTGGGGTCTCTGGGGTCTCCTCCTCGCTCTCGGCTGCTTTGGGAGGAGCTGTGGGCAGGAGGGTACAGAGGGGGGAAGACCCTGACTCTGCCAAACCCCCAAATTGAGCTCAGCAGAGCCCCCCGGCAACTCCATCAATCATAACCCTACTCTCCACAGGGTCCTCACCCCACAAGCCCCTCCAGCACCCACCACCCTCCATCGCATCGCTGGTGCCAGGCTCTCACCTTTCTTTTTGGTTTTCTTCTCCTTGGGGGGGTCCCCACCAGTCTGGAAGAGGGACACTGGGTTTTTCTTCTTCTCCGACCTGATGGGTTTGGTGCTGGCGTCGGAATCATCCTCCTCATCACTGCTGGTGGCAGCTGGGGGGGACACAGGGGACACTGTAGTGAAGCACCAGGAGGTACCACTGGCTGGGGGTGATGCCATGGGGCAGTGGGACTGGCTGCCATCCCACAGTCCCCCCATTTGCCCCCATACCCTTCTTCTTGGTTTTCTTCTCCTTCTTCTCTCCGTTCACCTGGAACATGGACATGGACTCCTTCTTGGTGCTTTTGGCAGATTTGGCTTTGCCATCGGTGTCACTCTTGTCTCCTGGCAGGACAGAGGAGTCACTGAGCAGCCAGACAGAAGGACGGGGACAGGCAATGACAGGGGACAGGGAAGTGGCAAGGTGGGGGCAGCAGGAAGGGAGAAGATTGCATGGGGAGGGGGCAATTGCCCTAGAACCCCTCGAGCCCCCCAGGAGAGTGATGGGGATGGGATGCAGGTGGTCCCCTCATTCCTGCAACGGAGTCAGGCTCGAGTTGTCCCCGTCCCCTGGGCACTCACCCTTTGGCTTCTGCTTCTTCTCCCGACTCTCGCCCGAGGGGGGTTCTTTGGGCACCTTCTTCTTGAGCTTTTTTGGCAGGTCTTTATTTTCCACCTCTTCTTCCTCCTCTTCATCCTCCGAGTCCTCGGCGGGCTCTGCCCTCAGAGGGACACCACGGCATCAGCCACGCGATGGCCTCTTGCATTGGGGACCCGCAGCCCCCTGGTTTGCGAGGGTGGGGGGACGACATCCCTGGGCCAGCGTGGGCACCCACCCCACCATGGCCAGAGGACCGGAGCCGAGGGTGCCCGGGGCCAGTGGCGGTGGCCAGTGGCAGGTGTGACATGGCCAGTGCGGGACACGACGCGTGAAGTCACATCGCCATCTCGCGGCTGCAGCCCCGGGCTGCGGAGTTGGGGGGTGAAGGGGGTGGGACCAGCCCCATATTTTTGCTCACCCCATATTCTTGCCCCGGCAAGATGTCCAGGGAGTCACTTTTCCAGGGACTGTCACTTTCCCGGGGTCCGTGTTGTGTCCCCCCCCCAAATCCCAACTCCCCATCCCCTTTCCTCCCAGGTGTGTAGCAGGATTTTGGCCAAAAAGCACACACCACACCCCCCCCCCCAGGGCCACGCAGAGCCCCTGCAGACACCGGGAGCATCGATGGCACCGGCGGGACATGGTCCACGGGGACACAAGGTGCCACGAGTGGGTGTCCCCAGAGGGGGGGACCCACCTTGCTGCTTCTTGGGGCCCTTGGCAGCGCGGGAGCGGGGGGCCGGGCTCTCCTTCTTCTTCCGAGGCTCCTTGGTGAATTTGGAGTAAGGGTCCTTGTCACCCTCCTCCTCCACCTTCTCCTCCTTCTTCTTCCTCAGCTTCTTCACCCCTACATATTTCAAGCAATGAAGAGCACTCCGGGCACAGGATGGGGCCGTGGGAGGGACCAGAGTGTCCCCCATTTCCATAGGATCTGGGGGGGGGGTGTGGGTCTGTCCTTACCCTGAGCTGGGGCACGGGGCTCTTCTGCAGCCCCCCCCTCACCCGGCTTCTTCGGCCGCGGCCGCCGGGGCTTGGCCTCGGGCTCCAGCGTGGGCTCCTGCTTCTTCTTCTTCACCTTCTGCCCCCAGGGACGGAGCTGCAGGGATGGAGATGTGGGCCCTAAATCCCTTTTCCTTTTCCAAGTGGGAGCAGGGACCTGCTCTGTGGACGGGGACACACTCACACCTTCAAAGGAGCCGTTATTTGTCACTTACCATGGGGCAGCCCCCCAGGGAAGGCAGAGGGAGGAAAACAGAAAAGGCTGTTAGTGGATGGACAGAAGAGCATCAGCACCAGGACAGACGGCCACGTGCCAACCCTGGGGACAAGGGACGGGATGTTACCACTGCTGGGACACCATGGACCATGCCAGCATGGAGGGACAAGACCCCCCCTACACCACAGGGACCCCAACCAGGAGCTACCCCGGGTACCAACTCATCTCCTGCTGGGTGTCCTGGGGGACCTGAAGCTGGGCAGGGGACACAGGGACAGGCAGGCAGAGTGGCTCCACACCTCCATCTCCTCTCGCCCACCCAGAAGGCTCCCATCGAAGCCAAGGAGCCGTGGGGCCGTGCTGGAATGGAGGTTGACAGGAGAGGGGAAGGAGGGGGATTAGGCACAACACATCTAATCCCCCATTAGCTGGGGCTATAAATAACCCCGATTTACCAAATACGGAGTATGTGGGGCAGCACTTGGCCCCAGACAGGAGCTATTTGGGGGGTGGGTGTCAGCTCAGGACCCTCAGAAAGTGATTTAAGCAAATCCTGTTGCACCAGGGCACCCATCACCCCACAAAGCACCTTCCCCCTCACAGGGGTATCATCCCCCTGGGATGTCCCAGCAATGGGTGACAGTGTTTTGCAAGAGGAGGGGATCCTCTTGCGCTGCAGATTTGGTGGAGGGGTTGGGGGGAAGGTGGGGGTCCCACAGTGGAGCTGGGAACCGACCAGTTTCTTCCATGTCATCAGCTCACACCGAAAAAAGCTCCTTCATGTCCTTTAATCCCTTAAGCAGCTGGGGGGAGGGCAGCCACTTGTTTCTTTACTTAACGAAGCCCTAATGAAGAGGAGGGGCTGCTGATTAAATCAGGTGATTGATGAAATCAGTGTCGAGACCCCTGGGAGGCTGGGTGGTACCCGAGGGCTGTGCCCAAACCCAGCCAGGGGGGGTCCGGCCTTTGGGGTCACAGCTTGGAGAAAGTGAGTCACGGCTGACGGCTTAACTGAGAGGCTTAATTAAAGCATTAATTAGGAATTGAGAGCCCACTTCATGGCGTAATTCGAAGCAATGGAGGGGGGGGCTGGAAGGAGCAGAGGGGCTGTGGGATTTTTCCTCTACTTACCCACTCTGGAGGGGGGGGGTCCCCAAAAGCTCATGCTCCCTTGGGGCTGCAGCACCCCCACAGAGCAGCCCACCCAGCCCCAAGATGGTCTTGCTGTGGGGTGAGGCTTTGGGGGTCTCCAGTGTCCCCAGCCCTTGGGGACAGCCTGCAGGAGGGGACGGTGGCACCAGGGATGGGGGGGGGATATGATTTTTTCTCACCTGCTTGGGTTTGTGTGGTGGGGGGCTGCCTGGCTCCTCGCTGGGGCTGTGGGGCACAGAAAACAAAGGGGTCAGGGCTTCCACCCCCCACAGCTTTTGGGGGGTTGAGACCCTCTGGCCAAGCACCACCCCAAATTTTGGGGTCGGGGGGGAGGTCAACCCTTCATTTGGCTCCAGAAGCAGCTCCCAGTGTCTCAACTGGTTGGAGCTGGGCCAACACCATCCTCCCAAACAGGCAGCCCAGAACAGGCTCTATCATGGCCAAGGCTGAGGTTAATTTGGGGACACCCCCCCCTTTAATAAACCCTTTTCCTCTCTGTAAACCCATGAGCATCATCACACCAAGCCCCCCCCCCCAAAAAAAAACCCCAAAAACTGATAAAACAACTCATTAAATTCTATTTGCATTGAAAACAGGAGAAAAAGGCGCTGGAGGAGGTGGGATCTGGGTGGGGGGTACCCAGCACGTTGCCCACCCCGTGGGTCACATCCTGCCCCCCAGCACTCACCTCTCGGCAGCCCAGACCTCCCGCAGGATCTCCGTCTGCAGCGGCATGGCTCCCAGTCCAGCGGGATGGCTCCTTCCTCCCTGCCTGACCTCCTCTTCCTCTCCCCCCCAGCACCGCAGCCCCCCCCCCCCCAACTTACTAGCCCAGGGATGGATCCATGGGCTCAGGTGTGGTGGGAATGGGCCAAGGGGCCGAGCACCATTGCCTCGGCCACCTCCACGAACCCCGGCAGCGTGAGGAGGAGGAGGAGGAAGAGCTGGTGAAGGAGATGATTAACTTTTTATTTCTCTTGAAACTCAGTAATAGGATTTCAGGGGCTGCCAGCCGGGCCCGCTGGGAGAGCAGCTGGCAGGGCCGTAATCCCAGGAAAAAGGGGGCCCTTTAAGAACCCAGGAGGGGTACGGGGGGGTTAACGGGGCACAGGGTGCCTTTTGGGGGTGCGTGGCTCCCCGCACCCTGGCTGGGGTCCCTGGCACAGCAGAACTGCCCCCTCCAGCCTGGGGTGGGCAGAGGGGATGCTGCCGTGACCTCATCCAGGGTCACCTTCCCTGGATGTGCTTTTTTCCTCCCCAAAAATATCATCTCGGTGACAGAAAAGCAGGATTCGGGTTGTTTTGTATGGAGAGCCCGTGAGGGGATGGCAGTATTCCCAACTCCGGGCGATCCTAAGGGTTTCCCTAGGGATCAGCTCCGACCCCGGTCCCGTGTCACATGTCCCTTTGGGTGACGGGTTTCACACCCTGCTCCCCCCTCATTAACAGCATTTCAATAATTAGCTGTTCATATTCCCCCCCAAAGGCTGCCGGTGGATGCTCTCCAGTTGCAAAGCCGGACTATCCCAGTGTCCCCAGTGACCCCCACCGGACTCTCAGCCCTGCCCAGTCCACCACTGGGTAAGATCCCCCCAAACCCCCCCCCCCCCCCCGCCGCCCCATTTCCCACCCCCCGCCCGGTGCCACTAGATGGCATTTGAACACCGCACACACACACCGCACCGCGACTAAATCCTCCCCTTTTCCCCTCAATTTCCGAACCACATCTCATCACCTGCCCGAGTTTAACTTCTCCTCCGAGGGGAAGAAAAGCACCACGACGAAATAAGCCAAAAAAGCTACTTAAAAAGAGGGGGAAAGCCCAGAAACTGCAAAACAAGTTGGTTTATTGGCGAGCGTTTCTTTTGTTGTTGGGGTTTTTTTGTTTGATTTTTTTCTTCTCTGGAGAATTGTTTCCTATGGAAAATGTGGCTTGGGCTGCCCCCAAATGGCTTTTTGGTTTTGCTTTTTATTTTGAATAATAAAAGCCAATTCTTCAGAGAGCCCCCAGGTCTCGCAGCACCCTCCCGGGCAGCACCCACCCAGGAATGGTGTATAAAACCAGAGACCTGGATGAGCAGATGGAGCAGCTTGAGAAATGATGCTTTGGGTACCACCTGACAGACGAGGGAAAGAGGAATTTTAACCAAATGTGGTTTTTCTTTCCCAAAATTGCAGTGCTGGGGGGGTAAGAGAGGGACAGGCAGACCTGCCGTCCCCAATGCTCTCTCTGCACCCTCAACCAAGGGGCACAAATGCCTCCTCCACCCACCCAGGTGCCCCTCCCTCAAAAAAAGAATAAAAAAGAGCATCAGGATAACCCCTCCAGGCTGGAAAATGACCCAAGAGCCCCAAGTAGCCCCCCCTCAGCCCAGCCTTTCCCCAGCTCTCCAGGGAACCACGGGGCTGATGAAACGAGGCAGCATCGGTCCTTGGGGACACCAAAAATTCCTTAAGGAACCCCTTGCCAGAGCAGGGGCATCTCCACCCAGGGGAGAACAGACCCGTCCTCCCCCCCGGCCATCCCCTTTGCTGAGCAAGATCCAGAGAAAAAACACTTTTACTTTTTCTATTTTTTTTTTTCTTTCTTTCTTTCAGTTGTTTATTTTCAAGCTCCAAAAAAAAAAAAAAAAGGGGTATTACAAACAACAGACAGGAAAAATAACAACCAGAAAGCTGTTCTCACACAGTACTGTGGGCCCCCCTTTAGGATGGAGGGGGGGGGCGATGCCTGAAGTGGCAGCAGCACCGGTGTGGGGGACAAGATGTTGTGTCCCCCCCCAGGCCCACTGGGGTCCCCCCTCCCTCCCCACAGCAGGAAAACTGCTCAATGATGAGCTGTAATCCCCTGGTACCAGCTCAGACCCAGCCAGAACTTTCTGAACCAAAATAAAACCAACCTGCTCAATTTCCACCCCCCGCCCCCCCCAATTGTGGGTCCAAAAAAAAAGCAATAAAACTCCCCTTTAAAGGTGGGAGCCGAGGGATGGGACGCAGGCCCCCCACCGAGCTGCAACAGGGGGCTTTTGCCCTGCGAGGAAACAGAAACCAGCTCTTCAAAAAATAAAATTACACCACCAGCCCCCCTCCTCCCCCCCAGAAAAACAGCATTTTAAAGGCAAATTAGGTCCCTGCACCGAGGGGGATGCAGCGGAGGGGATGAGGCTCCTCACCCCCACTCCCCCTGGGCATCGCAACCCCTTTGGCAAGAAGCCACCAGGAGGGAAAACCAATTTCCCCCTCCCGCCCCCAAAACCAGCGAGCACCCCTGGGTGACCCGGCGCTTGCGGGGCGGTGGGTCTCCCCTTTAGCCAGCTCTGGGGGGGCTCCCGGGGGCTGGAGGCAGCCCCCTCTGTGTCAGGGGCACCCGGGGCTGGCACCGGTGCCATCGTTTGCCGGCGGCAGCACCGCAGCCAGCGAGTGGCATCTCCCACATCCCACCTCATCTCGGAGGAGCCGGGATGCTGCGCCGACGGAAGCCGAGGGAGCCGGGACGAGCTGTCTACGGAAACCTCCCAAAGAGCCAAGAGTTTCAATTTTTATTTATTTTTCTTTCTTTCTCTCTCTCTCTCTCTCTTTTTCTCCGTTTAAAAGCTATTTGTTCCACGTGTGGTGGTGGTGGTCCCACGGCGTCCCCGCCGCTCCCGCTCTGCCCCCGAGCACACCTGGGGTTCTTTTTTCTTGGCGAGGTGCTTTTATTGGGTTTTTCTGTGTTTTGTTTTGGTTTTTGGTGGTTTTTTTTGTTTGTTTCCACGATCACACGAACTGTAACAAGCTTTACAAGAAAACACTGGCGAGTCCCGAGGTCTGGCAGCAACCTTCCTCTGTGCGGGCCGAGGGCAGGAGGTTCTCCTTTCCCCTCCTCCTCCTCCATCATACGTGTCCTTCAGCCTCTTCGTCTTCAGCGCCGGGAGTTTTGGGTCCCTTTTCACAAGCTGCTTTCTCTGCTGCTTTTTCGACCCCAGTTTTGCTAGCTGCTTCCTGGAAAATAGAAAATAAAGCACACGGAGTTGGAAAGGGAGTGTAGATACCAGGGGAGGGGAACCCTAGGAGGAGGGGGAAGGGTTTGACACCGAAAGAGGGGAGATTGAGCTCTCTAAGGCAGCTGCATCCGAGCGGAGATGAGCCATGGGTGCTGCCATACACCCGGGTGCAAGAGAGGAGCACTATGGCACAGTAGAGCCTTCACATCTGCTCCAACAGTGACTGTCCCCATCACGGCCACCTGCACGAGCCAACGGTGCCAGCAGCAGCCAGCTGGGATGGCTCTGCTCCCTGCCCTGAGCTGGTGACCTCGGCACGCTGTCCCCCAGGGCCCACTCACTTCTTCCACAGAAGAAGATTACGCTAAAAATGACCCCCAGGGCCAACTTGCAAAGCCGTGTCCTCTCTCGTTACAGAACACGGGGTTTTGTTGGGAGGAATTTTGGATGGGAGCCTTGTGACCACACAGCGATCGCTCCGTACGAGCAGGGGAGCAGGTATTGCCTTACCAGCTTCAGGAAATCCATACTATCATGTCTCAAAATACCCTTGGCCTTGCCAGAGACAGGATGACATTTCATTTTACCAGTGACCAGGAGGTCATCAACGGTCACTAGTTGGGAAGAGCAAAATTAAGCACAAATTAAGCCAACCCTGTCATCAGCCTTGGGAAGCTCACACTGCAAATACCTTCATTGATGACTGAGCACAATGACAGCACAGAGACCAAGAAATAAACCACTTCTTCCCACTGCAGCATCCTCTATCCCTCCATCCTCAACCTCATTTATAATTTAATTGCTTTTAACCCATTCCTTCTCCTCACAAACCCTGCCGAGCATCCCTCAGCGGGACCTGCCGGATGGGTAAAAACGGGCAAAAAACACGCACCTTTGCATCCCTCTCTGCAAACTTTGTGAACATGTTGGCGTAGATCCTCCGGTCCCTCTCGTTGTGCTCCTTCGTTTTCTTCTGGCAGACAGAGATCTGGGATTTCGCTGCTTTGTTCTGCGGATTCACTTCCAGCACTTTTTGAAAGTCACATTTTGCCAGCTCAAACTCATTCATCAATAACCTGGCTTCGCCCCTCCGGTACAAACCCTTCTCGTTGTCCTGGTCCAGTCCCAGTGCCTGGAAACACACAGAATCCCCGTGGATCTTGGGGCTCCCCGAAAAGATTCCCTTGTGGTCAAAGCCTTGTTAAATCTGCCAAAATTAGGACAAGGTGGCTTCAAGTCTCCAGAGCATCTTGCTCGACAAGAATTGACTCATCTCCATCAGTGGCTGTCACGTCATTAATAAAGTTTAGTTATTTCTCCTCACTCAACATCCCCCCTGAGAGTGGCTGAGCTGGTGGGAGACAAACCCACAGACAAGAAATTGGGTGTAAACATTAAATCTGAGCCAGAGGAGCCCAGGGAGCTTGGAGGCAAAGGAGCTGTTGGATTAAATGTGGTTTTATCTCCCAGCTTTAGCAATGACATTATTTTCCTTTAGTAAAAGCCACTTGGGCATCTCAGAGATGACGAGGTTTTAAGGTAAGGCAACTAGCTTTATGATCTTTCCCATATGTAAGACACTTCAATTTAAGCCTTTTACAGAAGAATTAATAGTCTGGGACAAAGACAAGGTTGCAGAACTCTTAGGGACTGTCAAAGTCAATGGACACAGAGACTCCGCAGCTCTGGCAGACACTGCACCCAGTGCCCAGATCCAGCCTGGGCAGACCCAAACAGCATCCTACGGCTGTCAGACCCCGCAGAATCCATCCACGTGGATCTGGCTTGGGAAGAAAAGCTGTTGTAAGCACATGCCCAGGTGGATTTCAAGCTCCAAAAAGCACTTTTCCCTCCCACAGTCTCCGAGCACGCAGCACTCGTGGAGACTCCGGGGTGCAGCAGGGATGCCACCATCCCACTGCCGCTGGGAAACAGCTTCTTACATGAAAAGAAGTTGAAAAAATAAATCCCAAAGCTGGTGAAAACATGCAGGAGGGTAAGATGCTCCAAGCCCCGAGGCTCATGGGCCTCTACCTTATCACAGCACTCGACGGCTTTGGCGTACTCTCGCAGCTTCAGGTAGCACATGGCCAGGTTGAGGAAGGCAGCCAGCAGGAAGGAGTCGGAGGCTTTTGACTCTTTCTCAGACAAGCCATACTCCATCTCCAGCCAGGACACGATCTTCCCGTACTGAATCACTGCCTGCAGGTATTTGCCTTCCTGGGATGGAGCAAAGAAGAAGAGGCTAGAGGAACCCGCGCCCGGTCTGCTCCCGAAACATCCTGCAAACAGGTTATGGGTTTAATGTGGTGTGTTAAGTAAGGAAACGAACAGAAAGGGGATGCTGGATACCTACAAACACACCGGGGCTCAGCTGGAGCTGCTGGAGTGTCATGAGAAGCCATGGCAGAGCTTGCCTTCCTCCTCTGTGCAGAGCAGAGGAGGACTGGGATGCCCCAGCCTGGGATGAGGAACCCCAAAGCCCCTCGGTATCCACCACATCCACCCCTGGGAAGAGCCCGATCTGCTGTCCCGCTCCACAGGGAGCACACGAGGACAAGGCAATGGAGGAGGAGATATCTCAGGGTGTGAGAAGAAGGCAGAGGAAGGGCAGGACTTGCCTTTCCCAGCGCTGTCTGGGGGGACACGGCTTCCCCAACACTGACAACACTGCCAACAGTCACCCGAATTTATTCCCAGTTCCTTGCCTGGCCTCCGCCATCCCCAAGTTTACAAACCTTGAAGTACATCGTGCCTTTCTCCTTGACGATGGCAGCCTGCTCCAGCTTCTCTTTGGTGTCCATCTCCCACGACTCCTTGGCCTGCAAAGAAACAGTCAGAGCAACCCCAGAAGAACACAGAAGCACCACACAGCTTTCTAGGCTTGTTCCTTAATGAGAGTGGATCATAGAATAGCTTGGGTTGGAAGGGACCTCAAAATCCATCCAGTGCCAGCCCCTGCCCTGGGCAGGGACACCTCCTACCACACCAGGTTGCTCCAAGCCCCCTCCAACCTGCCCTTGAACCCCTCCAGGGATGGGGCAGCCACAGCTTTTTGGGACAACCTGGGCCAGGCTCTCACCACCCTCACACCAAACAAGTTCTTCCCCAAAATCTCAGCTCCATCTCCCCTCTTTCAGGGTCAAACCCTTCCCCCCCTCCCTGATCCAGAGTCCCTCCCCAGCTTTCCTGGAGCCCCTTGAGGGACCAGAAGGGGCTCCAAGGTCTCCCTGGAGCCTTCTCTTCTCCAGGCTGAACCCCCCCCCACTCTCTCATTCCCCCCCTCCCAGCAGAGGGGCTCCAGCCTTCCCAGCATCTCCACGGCCTCCTCTGGTCCCACTCCAACAGCTCCGTGTCCTTCTGATGTTGGTGGCCCCAGAGCTGGAGGCAGCACTGGCCAGGGGTCTCCCCAGTGGCTGGACACTAAATTTTATCTGTACAGCCCAGAGAAAAAAAAAAAAAAGGAGGAGAGGGGAAATTAAAAGGGAAAAAAAAAGAAAAAAGGGAAAAAGAAAGAAAGGAAAAACAACAAAAAGGAAAAAAAATAAAAAAGAAAAATTAAAAGGGAAAAATTTAAAGGGAGAAAAAAGAAAAAAGGGGAAAAGAAAAAGAAAAAATGAAAAAGAAGAAAAAAGAAAAAAAGGAGAAAGAAAAAGGGAAACATTAAAAGGGCAAAAAGAAAAAATGGAAAAAGAAAAAGGAAAAACAACAAAAAGGGAAAAAATGGAAAAAAGAGAAAACATTAAAAGGGAAAAAATAAAAAGAAAAAATAAGAAGGGAAAAAAATAAAAGGAAAAAATAAATAAAAGGGGGGGAAAAAAAAAAGGAAAGTACAAAATGAACAAGGCTAAGAACAAATAAGAGAACCAGCCTTGGACCGCGGCCAGAAAAATAAAACAAACCAACAGAGAAGAACAAATTAAGAACACAGAGATCCTTGGTGACGTTTCCACTTCAGCAGGGCCCGGGGCCGCAGCCACGGCAGGGACAAAGGGTGGCCGCTGCGAAGGGCCCGACGTTCCCGTGTCCCCGGGGAGGGAGCAGCACGTTCCTGCCCTCACCTTTTCAAAGCTTTTCAGCGTAACCTCGTACACCAGCTCCGCGTTCGCCTGGATCCCGTATTTCGGCTTCCCCGCCTCCCCAAAGCCGTACCTGAAAGGGCAGCAAGAGGGGGCAAATCTTCAAAAAAAAGGGGGACGGGGGCAAATCTTCATTTCGGCAGCGTTTGGCCAGAAACACACACTCAGGCTCTTCATTCTGGTTTCACACCCAGCTCGCAGCTTTCTAATGTTTTGGGGCCGGGGTGATGTTATTCTCTACCAGCAAAGACATCTAACGTGCTATATACTGTTAAAATTATACATAATGCTATATAAGTTATATATACACACGCGTGTGTTACATATAATGTTAATTAATATTATGTATTATATACTGGGAATCATCCTTTTCACCTGCATCAAATCCATCTTTTTATACAGGTTTCTCTCCACTCTAAGGACCCAGCTCTGGGAGATGTTTTCCCTTTCAGCCACAGGACCCAGATAAAGCCTTTTTACCTGATTTTTAAAGCATCCCGAGATTCCTGCCTACATATCACCAGTCCCTCTTGCCATCCCTGCCAACATTGCTAACCTGAGGCTCTCCTGGGGAGTCACAATTTTTGGGATCATCCTCTTCCACCAGCGTTAAAACAACCTCAGATGCTGGAAGCTCAAAAAGACAACGGGATGCCCAGGTGGATGCTCCTTACCGTGGCCCGAGGTAGAGGATGCAGTGTTCCCCCCTCTGCATCTTCTCCAGGGCTTTGTCGATGCCGATGGGGATGTCGTGGTCCTCCCCTTCACCCACCACAAACTTGACATCTTTGCAGTCGAACCTGGTGCCACCACAGAATCCCTCCAGGTGAACTGCAGGGGGGGAAAAAAAGGATGGGGTACAATCACACCCAGAGCCACCGAGACAAGCTGTTGGGCTCCAAACAGAGCATCTCATCAAACATCTCATCAAATCTCCCCAAATCCAGCAAAGCCTCCAGCCCCGGAGAGAGGAAGACACGAGGCTGGGGGGAGCCAAGGAGAACCCCCGGGGTGAACAGGGAGGGATGGGGAAGGCTTGGGAACATTGCTGGAGAGCAGGACAGGCCTATCTCATCTAACCAAGGACCAGACAACAGATAAACAATCGTGACTAATATGTTCCCCTCACGCTCAACTGCAGGAGTCAAGTCTTACTGGAACTGGATATTGCTCCTGGCACGCCGCCACCCCGAGTTTATCACGGCGATTACAAACCTCCTATACAGCACCATACCCCCTCGCCTCCTACCTCCACAACAAGGCTATGTTCTCCTGCCTCTAAGAACTCAAAGTACAAGATAAACATTTTTTTTTTAATTTATTTATTTCTTTTTTTTTTTTTTAAAAAAAAAAAACCAAAATCTTTAACCAATAACCGTGCTGTTCCAGCCCCAGACGCCGGCGGACACCGGGTACCTGGCACATTCACCACCTGATACTCCTTGGCTGGGTTTCCAGGGCGAGATTGTTCTTTATTTATTTGAACCTGAAGATGTTCCAAGGCTTTGGGGACAGTTTTATGTTCTTTGCTCCCTGCTCGCAGGGTACAGGGCATACGCGGGGCAGGGGGGGAAGGTATAAAGTAAAAGCAATTTCATAAGGAACTCCTATGCGCTGTTTATGAAAAAAAAAAAAGTAAAAACAAACAAAAAAGGCTAATTTTGAGAGGAAAAAATGATGGTAGGTACCACAGCTGTGCAGCCTGGAAGGACATGAGATTTACTTTTGCAGAGCACAGAGAGGAGACATTGAGGGTGCGAGTGATGCTGGAGGGGGGAGAGGAGGGATGCCTGGAAGGAAAACAACTCTCAGGGCCAGGGGCTGCTCTCAGAGCCCCCCCAGCACCATGTGGAGCTGCAGGATGTGACCCAAGCTACTCAGGGGGCACCGAGCATCTCCCCCTGGGTGATGGGAAGCGAACACAAGTCACAGCCAAGGAGGTCTGGGCAGAAGGAAACCTGCCCATCTCTGCCCCACGGACACTTCCCTTCCCCAGAAAAGTCACCAGGATGAGATGCATGGACTAAGAGAGTTCCCAGTTCCCTTGTTCCCAGGGCAGGGCCAGCTCTCGGGTGTTAAACCCTGTGGTGACACAGCCCGAGGATGCTCTCCCCCCAGCAGGGATGGGACACTGTGCTTTGCCTCGTCACCCCCCTCCTGCCACAGATGCCACGCTGGGACTCAAGGGCAGCAGAGGATGCTCAGGTGCTTGCCAGCACCCTGGGATGCATCCTGCATCCATCACCGACGTGCAGTGACCACGAAACTCAGGCTGGTGTGTGTGTTCACCCAGCTCAGGACAAGGACAAAAAGCAAATCCAGCTCCTCTGGGGCTGAGCTCTGCTTTTTGTGCCACCCAAACCCAAGCTGCCTATTTCCTTAAGCACAGGGAAGCGGAAAATTCAGCCTAAAATCCAGGGAACCCAGCACCGTGCCATCTCCCTGAGTGTTCCCAGTGAGTGGGGATCCATAATCCCTGACCCCAGAAGCAGTTCTCCCAGGTTCCTCTGGCCCCAGCAGGATGCCGGGAGGAAGATCCCACTTTTTTAAAAAAAGAAAACAAAACAAAAAACCCAAAAAACCAAACCAAAACAAGCCCCAAAGAAACAAAAAAAAAAAAAATCCCACTTTAAAACAGAAGGCAGAGGAGGATGCTGCACTCCAACCCTTCGAGGATAGTTTCGCTCTATTTTAATTGCCCATAAAATAAACCAGGCAAAGAAAGAGGGGGGGGAAATCTCCGCTCGGGTTTCCAGGAGCAGGTCAGCTGGCTGCAGTCGCTCTTGGATTACAGAAGGGGGGGGGGGGGAAAAAAAATATAAAGAAAGGAAAAAAAAAAAAAAAAAAAGGCGCCGAAGGAACATCACTCCAGTTGCAGCCCTGACTTATTGTTCTCTCGGTGCCTGCAGCGATTTTGTTTTTGAAGAGCTGAGAACAGAGTGTACCGAGTGCGGCTGGCACACGAACTTGATGTGCTGACAGCAATTTGTACTCAGATTAAAAACGGAGAAGGAGGAGGAGGAGGAGGAGGAGGAGGAGGAGGAGGAGGGTGGAGGCGGCGGCGGGTGGGGGGGGGGGGGGGAAAGGTTGTAACAAAAGCTGGAATGCCAGATTTCGACTGCAGCCCCTGTTTTGGGGACCGGAACTGTGAATTGGGGTCTGTAAAATTTGAAACTTGCAAAACTCCAGCCTCGGAGTGATGCTCGCTCCTGGAAGCCTGGTTTTCTCTCCCAAACACTCAGCTGAGATAAACTCATCGCCGCTCCCCCGGGGAGATCCTGGGTCCCCGTGCTGCCAGGGTGGGCTGCTCTGTTGTCCCCAAGGCTGTTGTGCCATCCCCAAGGCTGCTGTGCCATCCCCAGCACAGTGCCCACCCTAAATAGCACTGCCTTGTTATTTTGTTTAAAAAAAAAGAAGGAAAAAGAAGCCTATTCCTACCCAAAACCCTGGCTGTGAGGCTGCCAGGCTGCCTGGTGCTGCTCCACCCCATTTCCTGGGGATGTACATACATCCCGGGATGTATGGGGATGTGTAAGTCCAAAGGAATTAGGTGCTGCAGGAGGGGAAGGGGCATCTGGCAGGGCAGGGGGGCTGCCGGGGGGATCAGCAGGGCATTCCCAATCTCTGCCCCACACAAGTGACACGGGATCACCCCCGAGGACACCGAGGACTCTGTTATTCTGTGTTCTCCCACCCGCAGCCTTTGCTCCTTTCGTTTGAAAGGGGTGAAGCAGCAGCTCTGGGTGGAGGGGGGTGGGCATCAGGCACACGAGGAGCCTCGCGATTTGGCTCCTTATGTCCTTGCAGAGAGAGAATTCCTGATGTGTCCCCCCCATCCCACCTCAACCCCCTCCTGAGCCATTAAAACATCCTGAAAACCTCCAGCTGCAAAGGGAACAGCCACAGAGGGGCCTGAGCTCCCCCTGGGCACGGCACTGGCTGTATCACCCTCAGACCTAATCAAAATAAAGAGGAATGTTGGATCCATGATGATTTCAATTCTAATTAGTCCTTCAGTTTAATCTTTAGGATAGTGGAGCCGGCTTGAAGCTCAGCTTGCAGCTGGTCCCCAGCTACGATGCTCACCGCAGGAGAGGCAGACAGTCAAGTCTGAGTCAAAAACTCATTTTTCCTTTTAAAAAAAAAGCCTTGTTAGAAGAACCAGCCGTTCAAGGCGGCGAGCTTTATGAGCTGTCACAGCTCAGATCCAATTTCTCCTCCGCTAAAGGGAGTTAACCTTTGCGTACAGGAGCTCTAGGAGGCAGAAAAAAAAAGTAAATGCCTCCCCAAAACAGAGCGAGCTCCGTTTCTGTGGCTGAGTGGTTCTTGGAAAGGAAAAAAAAAATTAAAAAAAAAATAAAAATGAGCCTGGCCTTCCCCATCCAGCTCTGCTAAATGTCTGCTGGCCAGAATGGGAAAAGCCTGACAGGATCAGAGTTCCTCATCCTCAAGCATCGGCTGAGACCATCCCGGCCTCAGCAAACCCTCTGTATTAATTTCTGTCCCCCCTCCATCAGCAGCAGAACCTCTGGCTGCAGGGGGAGGAAAAACAATTCTGCAGCAGCTGCAATAAACCCCACCAAAAACGACAATCGTTGCAGGAACAAGGAGGCCAAAAAAAGCTGCCGAGCTCTTGTGCTGGTGCCCAAAATGCTTGGCAAGGGATGCCATCCAGGGAGGACGCCTCGGCTCCTGATGCTTTCGAGGCAAGGCAGAGCCTGGGTGGGTTTTGGCAGCTGGTTTGGACACTGCAAAGGATGCCAAAGGGGAGGAGGAGACAGCAGAGCCCCAAAAACCTGGCGGGGTTTGCTCCCTCCATCCTCCCCCACCTCGGGCTGAGCAGCACCAAGGGCTGGCAGGGATGTGTTTGCCAAGGTGACTAAGAAAACAGAGGGCAGGTTGTATTTGAATGGTCACTCCATCACGGGCTGCTCCCCTGGCTTGAGGTTTTCCAGTCCACCCTCCCGGCCAGTAGCTCTGGCAGAGCCACCCCCGGGGCCGTGCCAAGAAGCAGCATCCCCGGGCGGGCAGAGAACTGCTGCTCTCCCAGCCCCTCTCCATCCCATCTGGCCTCCGGATGGATGTTCCTGCATTCCACAGCGCCCACAGCTCCTTGCTAAGGGGGGTTCCAGGGCAGGGTTACCCCTCCAGCCACCCCCCCCACCCCAAGGGACCCACACTCACTTTCCACCGTAGCACCTTCGTTAGGGTTGGAGTAACCTTCTCCCTTCCTCTTGATCCTCCGGATTATCCCTCCATCCTCAAACAAGTCCTCGCCTTTGAAGTCAAGTAGCTCGACCTGAAAAAAAAAAAAAAAAAAAAATTAAAAAAAAGTAAAACTAATAAAGAAAAGGTGGGCAGAGCTCAGGGAAGGGGACAGGAGAGGAGAAAAACAACAGAAAAGCCACAAAGCAGCAGTTCATCCTCCGGCTGGAGAGCCAAGCCAGCTAATTCTCCATTCAGCTGACGAGCAGAAGTTGCCCATAAAAGCCAGCTCCAAGCCACAGCATAATACACCCGATTTATTAGAAATTGGGACACATCCAGTACCTGAAGCGTAACACAAAGTAACAGTAAAAAAAAAAAAAATAAGTTTATTAAGCCTCTAAGGGTACAACACGGCCAGAGCTGGAAGATGCTGTGAAAGCTGCCTGGGACCAGCGTGGGCAGGAGTTTATTCCCCTTTTTTCTGACCAGCTCCGACTCACAGCTCAGTCCCTACTGGACTTGGAAGGACTAAGCCTTAATTTAGGACAGACCCATTCCTCCCACCCCACCGCCGTGTCCCGACGGGCCCTGCCTGCTCAGCACACGGTGCCAAAATCTTGGCTTTCCTTCCAGCCCCGCGGCACTAATCGTTTTTTAGCACCCGGAGGCATTTCCCAGATGCTTTCTCCTTCCCCTGTGAATTTTTAAAACGGGGAATCTGCCCGCTCCCCACCCCCTGGCACCGGGGCTCTCCCCAGCCAGAGTTTCAGTCCCAGCCTCCCAGCTCAGACACACATTTCTGAGAAAACCCTGGCAGTGGTTCCTGGAGCAGAGGGACACGTTTCAGGAATCCAAGCTCGTTTTTTTGGTGGTTTTTTTTTTTTTTCTGTTGTTGTTGTTGCTGTTGGTGGGGTTTAGTTTTTGGTTGTGTTTTTTGGTTTTGTTTTTGTTTTTTTTTATTTCTGAGCTGGCTGGCAAGGCAGAAAGGGAGCGAGCTCATCCACGCGCCAGCAGCGCGTACCTCGAAGAAGAGGGTGGCGTTGGAGGGGATTTTGGGGGCACTGCCAGCGGAGCCGTAGGCGTACTCAGGTTTGCAGAGCAAGTAGCAGATCTCCCCCTTCTTCATGGTAGCCACCCCGATGTCCCACGCCTTGATTACCTGACCTAGGAGAGAGGCAGACGTCAGGCTGGTGGGAGCAAGAGGCAGGAAAAAAAACCCAGCCTGGATGCTATGAGGATGGCACCCCAAAAAAAAATAAAAAAACAACCTCCAGAAGTTATTTAAGGCAGGGCTGACACCAGCCATCTGTCCTGCAAAGGGTCCTACCCTCCAGGAGCATCCCACCCTCAAACACCCCAGCTCCCCAGCAGCATCCCACCCTCGAGCACCCCAGCTCCCCAGGAGCATCTCACCCTCAAGCACCCCAGCTCCCCAGGAGTATCTTACCCCCCCAGGAGTATCCCACGCTCTAGCACCCCAGCAGCATCCCAGCCCCCTAGGGGTATCACACCCTCGAGCACCCCATCTCCCCAGAAGCACCCCACCACTCCAGGAGCACCTCAGCTCCCCAGGAGGATCCTACCCCACCAGGAGCATCCCACCCTCGAGCACCCCAGCTCCTCAGGAGCATCCCAGCCTCAAGCAACCCAGCTCCCCAGGAGCATCCCAGCCCCCCAGGAGCACCCCCTCAGCTGGACCCCCTGGACCAGGCTCACCCTTGCCCAGGCTGAAGACGAAGGGCTCGTTCCGATCGCGGCTGGAGTCGAATTTTTTACCATTGGCCAGTTTGCCTTTGTAGTGGACATAAACCTTGTCCCCAATCATGGGGGACTCATCTTCGCTCCCAGGTCGCTTAATTATCTAAGAGAGAGAGGAAGCAGCCGTGAGAAGGGAGGCCACGGGGCAACCAAGGATACATATGGAAATAGATATGTAGAGAGATAAACACCCAAATATGTATTTTTTTTAATATATATACACACATATTATCTATATACATCCATATGTATACACACACACGCAAATATATAAAAATATATATATGCACATATATATAAATACACACACAGAGGCATATGTAGACCCCAGTGCTGCACTAAACCAAAGAAAGGCCCCAGGGGGAGTCATTCAATTTGTCCTTCCATCAGCCCCTAAAAATAGCCCCCAAACTGGAGGCACAGGACAGGGCTGGGAGCAGAGACCTGCCCAGGCTTTGCAGAGGTGTCTGGATAAACACGGCGGCTCGAAACCCAAAGTGAAGGCAATTCCTCTCCCTTTCTGCCCGTACACATTTTACTCACAGGGGTGTGTCTTTTCACTACTCGCCTCTTGTCAACACTTCTTTTTTTATTTTTGTTTTTTTTATATTTTTTTTGAATGCTACAGCCTGGAACAAGCAGTTCTCGAGGCGAGGATGGAGCAGGGGAGGATGCTATTCTTAGAGGAAAGGTCCTATTCAACTGGAGAAGAGCAAGTGCTGGGGAGCAGAACTCTCCAGAAACGGCCCTGAATATGAAAAAAGGGGTTGTGGAGCAGACGGGATGACCTCAGTAATGTGCTCTTTCTAATGTCTGTGAGTCACACACAAAAATGCTTTGTGGATTTACAGCTAATAATCTGATTAGGAAACACAATAGCAGCGAAATTCACCGAGCAGCCTGAACCCATCACTCTTAAACATCACTCCCATCCTGCTTTAGCCCAAGTGATGCTCCCCTCCTTTGCCTTTTCAAATACACCACCACAAAAAAAAAAAAAAAAAATATCAGTCCTGGAACCTGACCCCAAGGGATGGGGACGCAGCTCACCGACGTGACCCTGCACCCCAAGATGCAGAAAGAAAGGCAGGACCCCCCCCCACCGTGGCAGCCCCCCTCACCTTCAGGACTCCTCGGTCTCGAGCCGGCGTGATGTCCTCTCCACGCTCGGCCAGAGCCGCTGCCTGCACCTCCCCTTCGCTCTTGGTGGCCTCATCAGTGGTCATGGTCTCCTCGCATAAGCCCTGGACCTGGGGAGACACAGCACACACCCCATCAGGAAGCCAGGAGGGGGTGGAAGAGGAAAGGGTTAAGAGGAAAATAAGCAGCAGGAAGCCTTGAGCGGAAAATCCCTTTCCAGGGACCACGGGGCACAGGAAACCCTGATGTGTGACACCATGACGCCAGCTGTGCCCAACACCAGGAGACAGCCCCACGGATTCATCCAGCCACCCAAGAGAGGTGGCTGCGTGGTTCTGGCTGGGCTTAAACCTACAACAGCAGCCCCAAAGCCAGGAGAGACAACAGCCCTTATGGGCAAGAAGCAAAGGGCTGATGGCCACCAAGCTTCACCCATCCCTTCTGGCTCACATCAAGGTGGGCACCCCCTGGGTACAGGAGCTAGAAATCTGTGCACCAGGCTAGCCTTTGCCTTCTGAGTTATTTTATACAGCGTATGATTATCTTCCACCAGGAATTACCTATTTGTGAGAGATTCTGTTATTCGGAAAGCAGCACCTCAACCCCAGGCAAACCCGGTTTTCTCTTCCCCCCCACTGAGAACACCCCAAAAGGACAGAGCAGGCTCCAAGCCTGGGCCAAACAAAGCATCATCCTACACAGAGAGACCTGAAGGCACAGCATCTTCTCCAAAAACTAAAGCAAACCCAACACCAAAAGGATCCCAACTCTCTGGGTGGCTAAAGAAAGACTTGAAGAAATTGGGGTTTCTTTGGGGGGGGGCTCCCAACATCACCGCGCGAGCAGTCAAGGTGCCAGAAAAAGCCAGTTTTCGGGTCCAATGCAGACTTTTTCCTATGATGCCTGGTGAAAAGAGAATGGCCCACACTTTAGAAAAGCTTATTTCCTGATGATTTCCTTCAGACCAAAAGGCTATTTTGGTGGCCGCGCCACACGTAATCAAGGAAACATGTGACGGAGAATTAGAAAGCGATGGGGTTTTTAAGACATAAACCAGATCTATTAAAACCACTCTAATTGCAAAACTTTCCCACAGCCTTTGGGGTGGAAGCTGATGTTAACCAGCAGGAGAAATCGTTCATTTGGGGGGGAGAAAAAAAAAGAAAGGACATTTTCAGCTCCAAGGGCAGATAAGTCATGCTGCAAGAAGAATTGCGCTTCTCGTACCCCGGTGGAAAGGGAAGAGCTGGAGCCTGGCCCCCCCCTAACCCCCCGGCACAGGAAGCCACCGAGACACAAAGAACCCTGCGATGGATGGAGCACACAGAAAAAAAAAATAAGGAAACTACTTGCTGCAATGCTCAATCGTCAGAATCTTCAGGGGAGTATTTAATGAGATTTTGCGCCTGCTGCCTCCCCCCTGCTCTGCTGAGGTTTCGGATGGGAGCACCTAAAAAAAACAAAAAGCACTAAAAAAAGCCAACTTTGGTGGTGAGACTCATCATCTCATGGTTATTTATACATTGGAAAACCTGCCAGTTGGTTACTTTGGGCGCTGAGATGGTCTCCAAGCCATCACGATCCACACTGCCACCGGAGCCATCATCTTGGAGATGAGCGAGGAGGCGATGGTGCCCATCATGGTGTGGGCACAACACCAGCACCATGCCCTGGCTCAGGGCTTCCCAGCACAGATCCTGTGCAGCACCAGGGATACAGCATCCAAACCCTATTGATTAAGACCAGGTGAAGCCCCAAAATAAAGGAAAACAGCTTGCAAAAGAAGTGCCACCTCCCAGGGCAGAACCTCCCAAGGTCCACCAAGCAGCCACCGCCGAGACGCAGAAGAGGGATGGATGGGGAGGTGCTGGCTCCAGCTCACCGGTTGCTAAATCCCACCAAGAGACATCTAAAAATATATCATATGCATCCTTCTCATTATTTTTTTCTACGTAAGCAATTAGTGGAGTCATCCAGGGAAGCTGGCCAAGGCGAGCGGGAGGGGAGATGCTCTGCGTCAGAAGCGGTGGGAGGGATGGAGCCCACAAGGCTGGCTATTAACGTTTGTGGTCCACGTTATGAAAGAGCTCGAGACTCCTCCGGCCAACGAGAACGGCTCCAACTAGGTTAGAGAAAAAAAAAAAAAACAAAAAAACGTGCGGCGTTCCCGCTTATCTTCGGCTTGGAGCAGCGGGAGGAGGCTGGCTGGGCTCCAAAATCCCAATTAATTTGAAACAAACAGTTGTAAGGAAGAAAAAAAAAAAAAAAGAAAAAAAAAAACCCACTAAAATATAGCTGAGATGCCCCAAGATTTAAATACCAAGGAGCCAGGGGTTGACACCGAGAGTTTTGCTGGAGGTGTCAGAGCCTGAATCTTCTTGCAGGATCACGGGTGCTCTGGATACAGGGAGGGGATTAATTAATTACCCCGTGCAAAGCCCCTGGGTGTTTCTGACACCTCAAGTAGACACCGCTCTCATGTTGCTGTTACCCATGAGCTTAACGTTGAATGAAAATGGAAATGAAGCAGGGCTTAAAGCATCCTCCTCCCGCGCTCCTTCGTTTCCCTGGGCTGTCAATACGGACGGATGGGAGGAAGAGGGAGGATGAGGAAGGGTTAAAACCCCCTCCCCGGGCAGGGGGTTCCTCCTCCATCCCCATCGAATAAGAGCATCAATGAAAGGCCACCCAGAGGGAAGGGATTTCCATCCAGAGAGAATAAAAGCGACGGGAAGGCGATTAAAGAAACCCAGAGCACACCCCAGGAAAGGCACACGCGGGCGACGGGGTGGTTTTGCACATTTGGGGGCAATTTTGAATGGTTTGGGCACTTTAGCACACATAGATTCTTTATACCCTGAAGCAAAGTCCCTTCTCGGAGCCTGGAAAGCCCCCAAAATGCCTCTGCTCGAGTTCTGAGCCCAACACCGGGGTCTGGGTCCGTGCCACCACCCGGGCACATTGGGGTTGCAGAGACCCAGAGCTGCCACCCCCTCCCTCCCCAGCCCCTGCGAAAGGGCCAGGTTGTCCCTCACCAGCAAAGGAAAGGATTTGGGGTTTTCACTTGTTTGCTTTTCATCTGTCCCCGCTCTGTGGGATGATCTGAAAACTCACTCTGTTTAATCCGCAGTTTAAGAGTTATAATAAACAAGCTTTAAAATCCAGAGGTTTCCGCATCTGGACACAATCTCTCCTCCAAGTGTAACTATTTCAGCATTAATTAACGTGAAATACATTAATGAGCTCCTAGCCAAGCAGAGGAGGAGGTTTGCGAGTCCAGGGGACTCCTACACGTGCCCAACGTGCTTCGCTCAGGCTGGAACATCCCGACCCATACGCCTGCTCTCAGCACCCCCTGAATTAATATAAACTCCTGGAATTGCCCAAAAGCACCAAAAGCTGCACCTTTCCCTCTTGCAAAGTCACCCTCTGCCCCAATGCCTCATGGCTCCCCTCCTCTAGAGGCTGTGACAGATACCCTCGAGCAAACGATGCCACAATCGATGCCCACGAGCAATTAAGTCACCAACAGCTTTATGCCCGACTTTAGCACTCCCATGTAATCATTAATTCACCTGCCACTTCAGAAAATATCCATTCTGTGGGCTTTTGGTCTTTTTTTTTTTTTTTAAAGCAGATCCATCCAAAGGATCCTGGCTGCAGCCAGGAACACGCTCATGGAAAACCAGCACAGGGAGCATCTCGAAGCCTTTTTCCCCCTTTGCCCAAAAGTCTTTGTAACGACGATCTTTGCAACCCATTTAAAAAACAAACAAACAAACAAAAATAAAAAAAATAAACCTCAAAACCTCTTCTGCACATCGTGCAACCCCAGCACACGCTGCAGGGAAATCCACGCCGTAAAAATAAGCTATTTATATTAAAAAAAAAACCACAAAACAAAACCAAAAAAACAACCAATCCTTTTTCTCCACCCAGATGTTGTTATCTTCCAGCCTGGAGAAAATAGGAGAAAAATTCCGAGTGGAGAATGGGATGCAGATGTCCGACCCCAGGCTGAGGACAGACAGGTATCACACATGCTAGGGTTTCACCGAGCACACCATCCCCAGCCACGTTTCCTAGAAATCGGAATACCAGGAATTTGCCAGCTCCAAATGGAAAGTTCATGCCGCAGATCCCTCCCGGAGGCCTCGTGGGGAAGGGAGAGGGAAAGGGGGGAGGCAGCGAGGGAAAAGCTGGGGAGGAACTTGGAGGGGGGTCTCACCTCGTCACCATGCGATCGCTGGAGAAGGTCTGAAAGGCCAGGGGGGATCCAAGGAGGTGCCCACCCAGAGACCCGGTGGGGATTTCACACAAATAGCTGGTAAGAAGGAAAAAAATATTAAACTCTTAAAAAACACATAAATTATAGATAATATATTAAATATAGAAAATAAAAACCGCACGTGCTTGATTCTACAATAGGATTTAAGAAGAAGGGAGAACTGAAATGGCAGCTTTAAGCCACAGACCACGCTCCACCACGGACAGAAAGGGGTGATAAGATCGTGGATAAAACCTCCCGTGGCAGCTCCTCTGCTCCCCGTGGCCCCGGGAAGACACTTTGACTCGCTCTTTCCATAAAGCAGCATCGAGCATCTTCCCATCAGCTTAAAAAATAAAAATAAAAAGGCTATCTTCTGTCCAACTTTTTTATTGACTGTTGCTGAAAGTCAGGATGAAAATTAACAGGATGGAAAAAATAAGAGCTGACTGCTCTGGGGTTTGGGTTTTTTTTTTTTGGTGGTTTTTTGGTTGTTTTTTTTTTTTTTTAAGACCCACTTAGCACAAAGCGCTTTCGCTTCCACGGCACCACAACAGCCCTAAAAGCTTCAAGATTGCAACACGGGAGGGAGTTTTCTTTAAAATGCAAAGGTCAAGCTAAAAACCAATGGATCTAAATGCACTGGGAAGGAGAAGGGGGCCACAAATCCGGGTCAGCATCACCCCAAATCCCGATGAGCATCACCCCAAATCCCAGCCCCTCGAGCCAGGGGAGGCACCTCCAGGCTCCAGCCCAACAGATAACGAAGAACAACCCGATTAGCACAGCAGCTGGGCTCTCTCCACCGTTCCACCGTGGTTTCACTTCCCCCTCAACTGTGAAAACAATTTTTTTTGGTAATAAAATACCTACTTACTGAACAAACCGTCCCTGGGCAGCAGGAGAGGGGGAGACCAGAGCAGCGATTTTCCCCCAGACACTGGGGTTTTAACACTTCTGCCTGTGGAGCAGAGACCCAGAGAGACAGAGTCAGAAATAAATTAATTTTTTTTAAGATAAAATTACCTTCTTAAGCCTGACAAGGCAGCTCCACGTAATCCTCAGCTCCATCCCAACACATACAGATGCACCCAGACATCGAGTGCCACTTCTCACACTCGTACATTACAACTTGAATTAAAAATTAACTACTTTCTTTTTTACTTTTTTTTTTTTGTTTGTAAATCCTGGCCACTTCATTTCTCCCCCCCCCGGCGGGGAAGCTGTAAATTTAAGTTATCCCTAGCTGAATAAGACTCACATGGATTGACTTACGTCCGAGTGTTGTGCAAACAGCTAACATCCCGGTGGGCCAGTCATGGCAACTTTTATTCAAACAATAAAAAAAATAAAAAAATAAAGGAGAAAATGCAAACAAGAGCTGCTTTAATTGCTCGGCACCCTGACGAACCTCCATCGTGCCCAGGGTGAACTGTGACTCACCAGGGAGTAAAGTGAATTCCCCAGGCTCCTTGATCCACGGCTGAATGGCTGCCCCAGGGTTAACTCCTCTTGCCCACAGAGACCCTGGTACCCCCTGGTACCCCCCCAGCATCCCCCTGAGCATCCCCACCCGTGGTCTCGCATCCCCTCCTGCCACCCTGGAGAGGGATGCAGTCCCCTTTACCCCTCATCCACCTCCCGAGGACCAGAGGATACCAGTACAGAAGCAAAAGGAGAATTTTTTTAAGCAATTAAAAGACTAACGAAGGGAGAAAAGGAAACTACTCCATGTGGCTAACTTAAATACAGCACTGTGTGCTCCCGTCACACTTGCTTAATCATTTAGCCTAGCTAATATTTTTACGCTTCTGAAGTGGTTTTACTTAAGATCCAAGTCAGAACTGATTTATTTTATTTTATTTTTTTAATTTTTTTTTTCCCTTTTTCGTTTTAAAGATGTTGAATAAGAGTTTCAGCCCTTTCAGCTGCAGCGAGAGGAACAAGTGAGCAGGACGCCTGGCTGCTCCCTGCCAGAATAAATATTTCAACAGCAAGAGAGAGATGGGTTCAGCCTGTCCCTGCACCCCCCGGGAGCAAGGCGAGCGCACCCCCACCAGGGACGTGCAAAAAATGTTCAGAAAGGGGTTGGGTTCCACCCCACACACACACAGTTTACCCAGTTTATATTATTTTTAATATAAATCCATTTTAAAAAAAGAAAAATCTGGCTTTTTCACTGGTTAGCCAGTCAGATATCAGCGAGGAAATAGTCACTTGGTGGGTTTTACAGGTTTCTTATTTCAAAATAAGAAATCACAGGGATAAAGTTCTTTTGGGCTCGACCCTCTCATGAGCATCCCCTCAGCTGCTCGTGGTCCATCCCCTCCAGAGACATAAAACCCCTTGGCTTTAATGTGAAATGGAATTAAAAAAAAAAAAACCAACACACAAAAAAAGCAATATATAGATATTTTTTCCCCTCCTTTATTCCAAAAGACAAATATATACTGGGGAAGGCAAAAGCCTGTAAACATTTATGGGTTGATGCTCAAACATTTATGGGTTGATGCTCTTCCAAGGGGAGAAGATGCCAGGGACGGGATGCAGTGAAGGTTTTTGTTTTTACACACTGATGCTCTGCAACTCCTGTCCCGCCTGCCCCTGGAGCCATCCCCAGCCCCAGCGAGGATTTCGGCTGCTCCCCCAACAAAAATCACAACAAACCTCTGCCACGAGTGGCACATCCCAAAAATACTGGGGAAAAAACCCCAAAAACCTAACCAGGAATGCCAGAATCAGAGCGAAGTCTCCGCTCTCCATGGGCAGGGAGAGCACCCATCCCCATCGCTGGAGGGGCTGACACAGCCTGGGAGGATGGCAAAAAATAAAAATATAAAAATCAATTTAAAATATAGTAATAATAAGTGTATAAATAGCTGTTCCACACCTGGCTGGGGCTTCTTGGGAGACGGCTGGTGGAGGGGTCAAGCACAGCATCCTCACAAGCTCTGTTATATACAGAGGCTCACGTAACAGCGGGGTAATGCAATTTCCTAATGCTTTCCTAAATTAGGATTATGTAACCGGAGGGCAGGGGGGGTGGGGGAGAGAGAAAAAAATAATAACAACAATAATATAGCCAAGCAGGTTATATAAGCCATCTTTAAAAAGTGAGAAAGTACTTGACATCCCACTACCCACTCCTTGGCACCCTCTAACTGGGGTTTGGGGGGGGGGTTTTTGCCCTGGAAATGCCCTCTCACGGTGTCTCCTCCCCCGGTCAAAATAACAGGGAGGACAGACCTGGCCACGCGGGGAGGTGGATTTGGGGATGTCTGAAAGAAAATATTCCACCTCTGGCTGTTAAATGTGAAGTTCCCCTCCCCGTAGGGAACATCCCAGTAAAGACTGGACCCCTCCATGGGCAGCTCTGAGCATCCTCCTGGCAGCGACTCCACCAACACCCAGCAAAGTTAAATTTAAGAGACAGCTCGGGGGGAACTAAAATAAATACAACATGGGAATAAACAAGAAACGCCTTGTTTGCCAATTCTGATCTAATTTAGCCTTTTCTCCAGAATAAACCCGACAATTAAAACGTGGATTTATTTAATTATTTTTTTAAAAAAATTTGTTTCAATTTCTAAAAGCATCGCGTTGCTTACAACAGGTTTAAGGGTTTCTCCAACAAGCTTTCAGCCAGGTGATCCCCACCCAGCAAAGGGCAGCACCCCCACTCCCCCCCCCCAGCAGTGGAAATGCTGGATTTAATCCTTTATTCCCCACCCACAAGGGGCTCAGCAGCATCTCCAGAGCCCCAATGCCAATTTCCAAGGGGGGGGGAATCCCCAACTCAGCACCCAGCACTGCCACCGGCACCCAAAAATAACCCGGCACCCAAGACCTTTTTTTTTTGAGGCACTAATGATCTATAAATGCCAAATTATATCGGGCAAACAGCAATTCCTGGCAGGTTGGGAAACACCAGCCCATTTCCGCGCTAAAGAATCAGGATTGTCCCTGCCCAGGACAGGGGGGGGTGGAACTAGATGATTTCCAAGGTCCTTTCCAACCCAAACCAGTCTATGATTCCATGATTCTATGATTTCTTGGAGAGGATGAGGAGGCCAAAGCGATGGAGGGGGACAGGGACCACCATTGCTGGGGGACCCTACGAGATACAGCCCCGGGGGGGGGGACAGGGGTGCCAAGGATGCTGTGGCTTTGGGGTCACAGCCCAGAAATGATGTTATGGGCAAAAAAGAAGAGGTGCTGCCTCCTAGAGCTCATTACATTTTTAATTACCTGATTAAATTGATCACGAATCAAAAAATACCTGAAACGGGTATGCGTGAAACGATGCTGGTTTTCTAAAAGCGACCCTACTAATTATGAAAACAGACACCATTTAATTGCCACCCCTCATCATCCCACCTCCTCACTCCTGACAGTTGCTTTACTACTGTTTTCCTCATTTTCCAACACACCCCCTTGCAAAATCAGAAATCCTTACTTCAATCCCAGTTACCGCTTACGGAAAAAACTCATCAGCTCCCTGACAGACAAGTTACACAAACAATTTGTACATTAGAGCACTCGTGGCCATTCCTTTACGCCCACAAACGTACAGCATTGAAATAAAATAAAACGAAATAAAATAAAATAAAATAAACCCAACTTGATAAGTAATTACTTATTTCCCTGTGATATACACGAGAGTAGTGCGAGCTCCGCAGCTCCCTCAAGGGGCTGTAACAACTTTATATAAATATATATAAGTGAAAGCAAATATAGAATAAAGTATTGTATAATATAAAAGCATAAATAACGGAGAACAAATGATTCTCCAAGTACTTTACAAATATTTCCCCCACTGAGCAAGCCCAGGGAGCCACGGCCAGACAGAGGGGGGGTCTTGGTGCTGAGCATCTCCAGCCTCACAGCAAACTTCCTCCTGCAAGTCCCTAATTAAAACACGCCTAATTACACAGCAGTGATGTTCCCGAAGGATGTAGTTTAGTTTTTACTTGGGAATTGTCCTTATTTTCTGGCCCGTCCCAGCGGGGAGATGCTCTGACAGCAGCTGGGAAAGGATCTCAACATGATTCCAGCGTGTGCGGGGCAACCACAGCCCTGGGAAGCTACGAGTATCGGCTTTTACTATTTTTTAAAAAGAAAAAAAATAATTGTTCAAGTTCTCATCCCAGCAGACACCTCCGTTCTGGGCAGGGTGGGCATCATGAGCAGCCCACATCATGCCATCCCCCTTCCCCCCACCCCCAAACCCCTCCATCCTCCAAGCCCAAAACCCCCAAGACCCCATGTCTCACCATCCCAGCCAGTTTCAGCAGAAGCAAGAACTTCTCCACCAACTCCCCAGAAATCTGCTTTTTTTTCCCTCCTTGCACCATCGTGCGTCTTCTCCAGCACCAGCCCCACCTGCTTCATCACCCACAAACCCCACCAAGATGCCCCCAGCCACCCCTTCCTCCACCAGCACCCCATCACCTCTGGCTCCTGTGAACACCCAGCTCCATCGCACCCTCATCTTCCTCCCCCCGTCACGGAGGTTCACCCTTCACACCATGAGGGTGTGGGTGAGGACCAGCATCCCACCAAGGATCCCACCATCCGTGACAGGGGACCCCAACATCCCACTGAGGAGCAGCATCTCTCTGAGGATCCCAAAAGCCATGAACGAGGGACCCCAGAATCCCACCAAGCACCAACATCCCACTGAGGACCCCAGAAGCCCCAAACAAGGGTCCCCAACATCCCACTGAGGACCCCAGAATCCCCAAACAAGGGATACAAGAATCCCACCAAGGACCCCAGAACCCCCAAAAGGGACCCCAGCATCCCCAACAAGGACCAACATATCACCAAGGACCCCAGAATCCCTAACAAGAGACCCCAGCATCCCACCAAGGACCAACACGCCACTGAGGACACCAGAATCCCTAACAAGGGACCCCAGCACCCCACTGAGGACCCCACCATCCCTGACAAGGGACCCCAGCATCCCCCAAAAGGGACCCCACCATCCCACTCTCAGCACTACTGGGACGTTGTACCCGTCAAGCCCCACTCTCCTGGTCAACCCCTGGCCAGCAGTGGCCATTGTTCCCCCTGCTTTGGTGGCATTTCTGTCCATCTGTCCATTCTGTCCCCCCCAGCAGCTCTGTCCCATCTCTAGGGGACCGGGGTGGAAATAAATCCTGAGCACCTCTGAGCACAGCATCACCCCAAACCCAAACCCAGGAAAACAGCCCATAAAATCCAAATACTGGCTCTGTTAGACAAATTTTGTGACTTTCTCCCTCCCCCCCAGCTCCTCTTGGGGCAGGAGGGACACAGGAGGGACGCAGCTTCCGCACGATTTAAAGGAAGGAGCAATTTGTACTTTCAACTTCTCTTTTTTTTTTTTTTCCCTCTTTTTTTTATTTATTTTGCAATCCCACTTTCCAGGTTGGATTTGATGTTCCAAATCCACCTCAAAAGTTTAACAGCTCATTACGGGGAGACATCATTTTAAAAAAAAATAAAATCTACCTTTCAAACCCAAAAGAACCAGCTCCTGGGTTTGGTTGTGGATTTGGGGGGGGTTTTAAATTATTATTATTTTTCATGGTGGGTTATTTTTTTCCCCCATCGGCAGCAGCACGGTGGCACAGCAGGGACAGAAACACAAGGGATGATGGACGTTATGTCCTTGTCCCCCCTGTCCCCCCCCCAATATAGCTCGTTGCTATATATATATATATATATATATATATATATAAAGAGTATAAGAAAATACTCTTTCCTGGTAAGAAAAATCCTCCCCCCCCCCAATGTGCATTTTCAAAAGAGAAGCTTTGAAAGAGGTTTTATGCCCCAAAAGGAGGGGGAAAGGAGCAGGAGCTTAAAAATATATATATATCTATATTCACATTTACCTTCTGCGACCACTTACACCCACCCCAAATGAAACTAGAGGTTTTTGTGTACACCCGGGGGGGGGCAAGGGGGGCTGGAAGCTGAAAGCCAAGCACAGGAGCACCGTTTGGGGCCAGAAAGTGGGGAAAAAGGTGGCACAAACAGCGGGACACCAACCCGCCCACCCACCCCTCCCCTGTCACCCCATCCCGCCGGTGCCACCTCCATCCCAGTGCATCCCAGTGCATCCCAGTGCCCCCACGCAAGGCACCCCCAGCCCCACGCAAGGCACCCCCGAGACCCCCCTCTAGATCCACGCAGCGCTCACACAGCCACCCCCAGCCCCACGCAGGGTCCCCCTGTGCTCTCCCCAACCTCCAGCCCCACACAGACCCACGGCATTTCCCCAGCCCCACACAGACCTCCACGCAAGGCACCGCAGCCCCCTACCCCCACGCGGGGCATCCCCGAGGGCCCCCTCTAGACCCACGCAGGGTCCCCCAGTACTCTCTCCCCCCCACCTCCAGCCCCCCATAGACCCACGGCATTTCTCCAGCCCCACACAGACACCTTCCCAGCCCCACGCGGGGCACCGCATCCCCCCAGCCCCACGCGGGGGACCCCCGAGACCCCCCTCTAGACCCACACAGCACTCACAAAGCCGCCCCCAGCCCCACGGAGGGACCCCCCAGCCCCACGGAGGGACCCACGCAGGGACCAACCTGCCGCCGCTGCCGCCCCGCGCGCCGAGTGGCACCGCACGCCCGCGCCGGCCCCGAGTCTCCGCCGCCGCCGCCCCGCCCCTCCGCCCGTCTCCCATTGGTCGCCCCTCCCGCCCGTCTCGGCGAGAGAATCCGTTGCGCCTCCTCATTGGCCCGAGGCGGCGGCGGTATGCAAATCTAGAGCGTTCCTCCCACCTACGCCCCGCCCCTGGAGGGACGGGCGGGCCCGCCCACCCCGCGCACTTGCCGGCGACGGGGCCGGGCGGGAAGCGATTGTGGGGGGTCGTCCCGGTCCCGGTCCCGGTCCCTGGGGTACCCCGGGGGGTGAATAGCCCCGTGTGATACCCCGGGGGGGGGGGGGGGGGGGCGGCCCGGGGGGGGNNCCCCGGGGGACCCCCGGGGGGGGGGGGGGGGCGGGATGTCCTGGTGGAGGGCAAGCTCCGTGCAACGCCCCCGGGGGGGTCCCAGCTTCGGGCGATGGCCCGGGGGGGGTTGTCCCCGACCCCGTGGGGTACCCCGGGAGAGGGGTCTGACCCTCTCCCATGTCCCTGGAGGCGGGGGAGTGTCCCCGTCCCCCTGCGATACCCGGGGGGGGATGTCCCCCCGTCTGTACGATTTCCCTGGGGGGTGTTTGGCCCCGTGTAATGCTCGAGGGGAGGGGGGGGAAGGTATCCCCGGCCCCATGCAATGTCCCCCGGGTGGGGGTCCTGGTACCCTGAAGTGCCCCGGGGGGTCCTCGGCCCGGTATAATCCCCCAGGGGGGGGGTGTTTCATCCCGGGAAATGCCCCTGGGAAGGGGGGGGGCTGTCCTGGTCCCTACGCAATGTCCTGGGGGTTCCCAGCCCCCTATAATGACCCGGCGGGGAGGGGGGGGATGTCCCAGCCCCACATAGTGCTCCAAAGACCCCCTCAACCCTACACAGCGCTCCAGGGTTCCCCCAACCCTGGAGAGGGGGGGGGACACACCTTCATACACGCACCCCCCCCCCAAAAGGCACCCCAGGACCACCCAGCTCCAAGCAACACCCCACAGGGCCCCCCTTCACCCCATGCAAGCGCCTCGTTTTGGATGTTCATTAAGGGAATTAATGAATGGCACTAAAAAGCAAATAATAATGGCCCCCCCCCTCCAGCTGGGGAGAGGGAGGTGCGGGTTTGGAGGACACTGGGACAGGCAGAACGTTCCCGGTCAGAACGTGAGAGATAAGATATTTTTTTGTTAAGAGCTGCCTCAAAATACACACACTCCCCCCCCCCTCACCACCCCCCGCCTCGAGATTAGAAATAACGCAGATTTGCAATTAAACATCCCATCGCTGCGCGTGAACGTGGCCCTAATTGCAGCCCCGCAGCCGAGAGGGGCAAAAAATCCTGGGGTGGGTTTAAAATGTGGCATCTCTGAGGATTTTTATATAAAAGGTTCTCGGACACCGAGTTTGACTTTTCCCAGTTGTAATTTAGGCACTGGGGGCGCTCGGTGGAAATCCGGAGTTAAAATTAAAACCCACTTTAAGCAAAAAATTAAAAAAAAAATTAAAAAAAATATTTATTTTCACAACATTTCATTTTGCCTTCTTTTTTTCACCCAGGTGAATCTCCCGGTTTGGTTTTAAACATTTCCCACCCGCCCTCTTTAAAGGTTTTAAACTAAAATAGCTTTAAATTTCCATTTAGAAAAGAAACATTGTGGGTTTCCAATAGTGGGAAGCCCCACAGTTTAATTTCATGCGGGGGAGGGGGGGGGGGGGGGGGGGGGCGCGGGGC
>BJBW01011939.1:0-37666 GCA_004320125.1 Scolopax mira
CCTAGTTTGGTGTCATCTGCAAACTTACTGAGGATGCACTCAATCCCTTCGTCCAGATCATCAATAAAGATATTGAATAAGACTGGCCCCAAAACTGATCCCTGAGAGACACCGCTGGTGACTGGCCGCCAACCAGATTTTACTCCATTAATCACAACCCACTGGGCACGGCCATCCAGCCAGTTTTTTATCCAATCAGAGGGTACACTTGTCCTCATTGGCTCCTTGGTCATTTGAAGAAGGAAGTTATCATCAACACATTCCAAGAACTTTCTGGATTTCTTGTGCCGTGCTGTGTTGTTCTTCCAACAGATATCAGGGTGGTTGAAGTCTCCCATGAGAACCAAGGTGTGTGAGTGCAATGCTGCTCCTATCTGTCAACAGAGGGCCTTATCCTCCCTGTCACCCTGATCTGGTGGTCTGTAGCAGACCCCTATTGTAACATCACTTGCCCCTGTGGTCCTTTTAATCCTGACCCATAAGCTCTCCATCAGGTCTTCATCCATCCCCAGGTGGAGCTCCACACACTCCAGCTGGTCCTGGACATAGAGGGGGTTCTGCCCCCACCACCTACACATCCCACACACGAGCCGCTGGTTCCTGGTAGGGACCAGTCGCTGCTGGTCCTTGGCTATCGCTTCTCCCAGTATCCTTCTCTAGTCGCTTCCCCTTGGCTATTAACAGAGCATCCTTCCAACCTAAATTATTCTATGATTCGGTGACTATGTTTGACTTTGCTGTGGTTCCAGTTTCACAGATCATGTTCATAAATATCGAGAAGTCATCACCTTGCAGAATCAGACCTTCTCAGTGGACTCTCTGCTGGGTCAGTATTTTAATTTACTCATTTCAATCCTTTCAGTGGCCTGACGTAAAGATACGTTGAAGAACGTGTCTTTAAAAATAAATTTGTACTTCCATTTGCATCAAGTCATCTTTTCCTGTATTATCTTATGTCACTTCTAACCTAGATAACAAAGCCCTGAGGTCAATGGTCGTGTCTGTATTCTTTTATAAGTCACTGCACACAACTGTGCTTTGCTGTAGAAACACGTTAAATTATAACATCTTTTAAAGGGTTCACTGAATTACGAGTAGTTGTACGCTCTAAGCTCCTATATCTGGGCATGCCAGAGTGTCTGAGGGTGTGAATGCCTGTCTAAGTTCCAGGTGAAATTTCAGCTCTTGCTTCAGAATTTCTTGAGGCGGTTTAGTTAAATCATGAATGTTACCTCAATATATTGTGCAGAGCCTATTTAGTGGGCCAGTACCACTTTGCCATAATTACTGAATTATAGATACATTAAGTGATACACATCTGAAATGGGTGTCACACACAAATCTTTGTGTCTGTGCACAAAGGTAGTCCTCGCAAGAGGTAGTCCTTGCCTTAAGAAGCTGAGTCTTTCAGCTGGAGGGGGCAACAGAAGAGAGTTACCTCTCCTTCACAGGGGGAGGCATTTATCCATCAAGGCATTTATCCATAGGGCAGAAGGACCTATAAAATAACAAGCTGTTCTCTTGTTGGATTCTCTTTTGGGGGAGGCCACAGAGAAATTTAACTGTAGACTTCTTAACTGACATCTAAAGCACAAATTCAACCCTGTTTTCAGGGAGGATGTCCATGCAGCTGCATGGTGGGACAGGAGAGCTCCAAGAAAGAAGCAGCATCTCCTAGGACTGGGACTTCTTTGGTGGCTACTGCCAGAGCCATAAAAGGATTTGGATGCAGCAATGCTCAGCATCACCACACCTGCCAGAGAGGTCCACAATGCTTAGAGACCACTCCTAACATTCTACCCTCACACATCCTCATGTGCCTCCTGCATAGCATTAGATCCACATTCTTCCTTTGCTTTTAATTTGAAAAAATTAACTAATTTAAGTGTCATGCCAGAGCTTTTGCTGAGATTGCATTTGCTTCTGAGAGATGCAAAATGTTTTCATGTCCCCATTTGGAGATGATGACATTTCTTGACTCCTAGTAAAACTTGTGCAACTTTAAGCATGATCTTAAAAGCTGGCTTCTTCTATTTACCAGTATAGACATTTTTCTTGCACTCACTTTTTATGTTAGCCAACACAATTGTTTGATATATATATGAACTAATCTAGAAACCCCCTTTTGGAAACACATACAAAGCAGAAGCAGTAGCAAGCAAGCCTAGCCCAAAACATTTTGCAGGTATGAGGTACTGTATTCAGATTAGATGCCAGTGTTTACAAAATACAAAATTAATTATACTTATAGGGCAAGAGCTGAACACTTAGAGCTAAATCTGCAAAAGGATTTTGGCTCTAAAGCCTGTCTTTTAGATGTTCTGCCACCAAGTATTTTCCATGTGGCCAGGATAGGAATCCAGCCTTACCAACCACTGAGAGAGTTAGACACCAAAAAAGCAAGACTTTCAGAAGCTATCAAGCTGCATGGGGAAGCCCCAAAACTGAGAGCAGAAAATGCAAAGAAAGGGGAGAGTCTAAATTTATCCCATCAGAGAGTTAAGCCAGATTTCCCTGCACAGCAAGCCTTTCCAAATATGCTGGCAGCAGTCATCTAAGTCTAATTGCTGAGGGTATATAGTGGTTTTAGTAAAGGAGACCCCACCCTTAAAATATTCTACTATCAATCCATTATCCTATTTTATATTCTGACTGGGGAAAACAGATTTCATTGCATTAAAAGCCAGAAGATTATTTTGTTTGTTTCACTGAGGTTAAAGATATTTTACTGAACACAATATAATTTCTTCTAGTGTATTTTTCTAAATTTTTGGAGTATAATTTAATTTACTTCTATCAAGTACAGAATTAGGATGATTTTATATAAAATAAGGCACTAATGCTGCTTAGTAAAATAAGGTTTCTGAAGAGCAGCAGTATCTTTAATTAAACTGAATTGCATACATTAGGCATCTTAGTAGGATCTAATAAATAAATATTTTTTAATTATTTGTCAGATTTCCAATTTAAATCCACAGAAATATCATAAATTGGTATAATGATCTGATAATTGTATTTATCACTGCAATAGAAGAGGAGTATTAAGTCAAATAACTATGAAATAATGAAATCAAGAAATATCTCAATCTACACACCCTTTTGTGGTAATAGCACTGAATATGGAGGAAACACTACCCAACCTTAGAAACAGTGACGGCCAGGCTGGGAACTCAGAAAAGTATTTTAGACTGTGGTGATGGAGAAACAGCTCCTGTGTGCCTGGAATAGCACTTCCAGGCACAGAAGTTGTTCTGCTTTCATCTTGTCCAGTGACTCTGCTCTTCAAGGTGGCCTCAAGATATTCTCCAAAATGGCATAGACATAGACAAAAGATTATTTCCTATACTTGACAAAAAAAGGAAAAATAATTTGTATCAAATAGTGTAGGAAAATGTTGCCTTTTTCTGTAAAATTCTGCACATGTACGTAGCAGAGAGGTTCTTGTTGCATTCACTGGGAATTGCTGCTGGATTGTCTCCTGAAGGCTAATTCTGAACATTTTCACTAATGTCCTACAGATCTATTGCTCACATAAATTGGTTTCTGGTGACCGTAGAGGATCAACTCAATATGTTAAATTTCACAAGCAAATCTATCAGGTGAGCACTATCACTGGTGACTCACCACTCATCCATCAGGTGTGAGGACTTTAATATGTTTCTCTAGCAAGGTAGGGTTTGACAGGTGAGACTCTTGATGTGGCTTTTTAGGATGTTACTACTCCCTTGCTGTCTCCCATGGTAGCAGAAGGACTATGCATCATTGGCTTTAATTTACAGCCCAGTCCAAACCAGCCCTTCCTTGGCAGCTGCAGTGGAGAGGCTGGGTTTTCAGATCATTGGTGTGAACCCATATTCTGCTCTCCTAAATCCACTGCAGAGATCACATTTTCCAGACATAGGGCAAACAGCTGGGCAGTAACCCCACAACTCAGGGGTGTGCTCTATCAGAGCTCAGATTTTGTGGAAAGCAAATGAGAAAGTTCTGGCGAAAGGGCTGGGTTGAAAGCTGCTTTCGAATTCGCTTAAATATTTTCCAAATGCTCTTGCAGTGTTTGTATGGCTGCATTCACATTTCTAACGCATTTCACTGGCCTTACAGTCTTTCTGGGAGGAGAGCTAGGTTCAAGTAATGATGTCTACCTCTCTTGGTGTTTAAAGGGTCTTTGCCTGGTAGTCAAGTTTGTAACCCCAGTGAACAAGACATGGCATGAATCACACATATGAAAGAGATTTAAAAGAGTAAAGAGCTCAGAGGGGTTTGGATAAATACACAAAGTTTAGATTCTGGTCCAAACCTCTCTGGTTTGCAAAATGAGTCTGGAAGCATCACAAAAGCAAAGTCTTTTTTCTGAGCTCTGGAGTTTCTGGCCCTGATAGGAGCTGGGAAGTGACAAGAATTATATGAATCTTCTCAGTGAAAGACACTGAATCAATGTTTAATCTGAACCTGTCCAGCTAAGCCTACCAGTCAGGTTGTCTTATCTAGTAGACTGGTGGTTGTTATTTATTTGTGTTGTGCTAAGTTTGTGTTTTGCCAGGTATTAAGCAAGCTCACCCTAAAATGCTGCTCCACACCTGCAAGAGTTTGATGAAAGGGTGGATGCCAGCCCTGTGAGTTAGCTGCCTTTCAGCTGAAAAAACCCTAAGTGTTATGCAGATAAAAAGATCAAATTTCTAGCCCACAAAGAGGTTCCATTGTTTTTAAGTGCAATACCCTAGAGCTGAAGGATGAGTTTAAAACAAAGATCAGAAGCAGAATCTGTAGGTTTTTACAGTATTCCAGCTTCAAACCAGGGTCCAAGCTGCCAGGAGGGACAAGTCCCTTTCTGCAGTATGAGTAGAAGAGCATTTAAGTAGATAGATTGGTATTAACACCAGCCTTTGAGATGCTGCTTACGTAAAATTACATTTTAACAAAGCTAGCAAGTGTCTCTACTGCAAATCCAACATTAAAATGTGATATGGGTCTCATTAAATAATCTCTTCAGCCCCCTGCTTTGTAGCAGCTCATTTCCAGATCTGAACTTTGAAGCTGACCCCTGCCTTTGCCATGGGCCAAACCAAAAGCCAAATCTGAACACCACTGAACTCTGGGAAAGTTCAAATCTATCGTTTGTGGTTCAGGTTGAGCTCTAATTAAAACAGACCAGTTAGAAAGGCAAATGTCTTGAAACCAAACCAAAACAATTGTTTCACGTGAAAAGTCTTGGATTAGGTTATATGGTACCAAGTAGTGTTTTTGTCTATCACATGATGTCAAGTTCCTCTGGCTAACACAAGCTGACAACATGCACATGCTGCTGTATATGATATTCCATGCAGACACTCTTTATCAGGACACACTATTCACAGAAACATTTCATGCTGTGCAGATACCCATCAGCAATCAGTTTTGAGGGTACTCTACTGCCCTTCAAATTTTCTATGCCTATCCCTAGTAGCACCATAGTCCAGGATCTTTTAAAAATCAGTGTCTTGCTTTCTTTGAGCAAAGCTCATGCCTCATTATGTCAGCAGTATGTGGAATATTTCCACTAATCCCTGAAAATAAACAAGAAAGTGGTGCTGCAGAAACTTTGGTTGTATAAGAGGGCAGAGAAATCCCTGCTAACTCTCCTGATAAGAGCGTCTGTTTATACTGTAGTTAATACTACAGTGTCTGTAATAAAGCAACATGGTTGATCAATGGATAAGGGAAAAGCAAACAAAAGGGAAGGGAACCTGGTTTCAGCATTACCAAAATGCCAAGCGAAAAGAAAATGGGACACAGCAAGGAGAAAAAGAAAAAGAAAGAGGGAAAAAGTCTTCAAGTCCCACCGCTGGTGTCAGGATGTCACTGTGCACCAATAGCTAGAAAAAGAGGGCCTTGGACAGGAAGATTTACTCAAAGAATCACAGCACACGTACAGCAGTCACAGAGTAAATAACTAGCAGCTTCTCTCCCTGTGGGCTTTATTCTCTCTCTGTTACATGTAAGTACTGAACGTGTAAGTATTTTCTCTGCTAAATTTGGGTTTAGGCTCTTTGTAGACAACTATCTAAAGTTTCCAAGCCTCCCTCTTCTGCAAACTCATCTAATTATCTCACCAGGCCTGTTCTATTTTTCAGTATGGTCTTTTTCTGGGTCCTGGACTCACTTTCTAGAAGAACAAACCCCATTACAGCATTTATGTCCTTTCCTTCCTGTTTGGATAAGAAGACCTTAATGGCAACCATTCTTGTTTGAGGATCCTGGAGTACTTCACAAATGTTTAAGTGGAGGTTAGTCCACATTAATTAAGCCTTTCAATTCCCCACTGAAATCAGTCATCTTTATTCTCCAGACAGCAAGGTATGAAGTGACTTGCCCAAGGTCACAAGAAAAGTATATGGCACAGCTGGGAAGAGAATCCAAGTGCATTATCTCACACTGAGCTCGGAGCCACAGGGCATGTGAAAAATGATAGGAAGGGAATTGTATTGAGTTTTTTGAGGTGATGCCTTCCTCTCAGCTTGGACAAAAGAATGAAAAATTATTTTACTTCTTGGGCTAAAAAATATGCAAATATTTTCACTCTTTACTCAGGAAATTTTTAGTTCACATGTGTCTTTACTGGTCAAGTTGTAATTAGAAGAACAACCTTTCTAATTAATCATTCTCTAGCAATGTGTTAAATTCTATTTACCACATCCTTTAAAACATACCCCCCAAAAAAGTGGTAAAAGACACATCAATGAAAATAAATGACAATATTTTAGAATATTCTTTAAAGAAAGGAGTAGAATGGGAAAAGAGACCTACTTGTGTCCTACACATGATAATGTATTGATTTACAGCAAATCTACTTGAAAGAATCACATGGTCTTGTGACATTCTGAGAAATATGGCAGAAAATACGTGCTTATCAATTTGTGCTAATCTTTCTCCGAGTATGGAGTACCACAAGTACTTAGGAATGAGAAGCAGCTAGAGAATAAAAACCACTTCACTGTTTAGGAAAGTTCACCACTTTTGCTACGCAGTTAATAAAATACCCCATGTGTTTTCTCCTGGGATACTGGCATTGGCAGTTTTCCAAAATACTGACTTAGACATCAAGATTATCCTTCAGACCTCAATCTTCTCCCAGCGACCTACCATTAACAGCCAGAACTAGCCCAACTTAATGAAACAGCAACGCACAGATGCTCTGTGCTGACCACTTCTGATTTTGGAGCTGGCTCATTGCCATTCGCCATTACCAATTTTTCCTGCTCCTGGACCACCTCTTTTTCTTGCCTTCTCCCTTTACATGCATTTGTAGATCTGCTGTGCTCTTTCCCACTTCCTCGTGTCCCTGGCCAGGCAGTTGAAAGGCTTCCATCACAGAGATTGAAAACATACTCCATATTAAATGTAACAGAATAGTGTGACCAGCAGGTCCATGTTTCAAATACATACAGTTCAATCACAGCTGAGAACAAACAGCAGGGGAAGCAACTTGATGGGTTGCTGGAGGCTGTGGCTACCCTTTCTTGTGGAACATGTCTCTGTCACTTGCTAAATAGGTGCACCATCTGGTGGCAATTTTGGACTCCCACTTGTTCTTAAATTTCCAAATAGCAATTACGCCTGTGGTTGCAGCGTCTTTTTTATGCCAGTATCTGTCTGAAAATCATCAGCTAAGACGACTTCTCATGTCTGCTATGTAGACAAGCAGGTATATTAGAGGACCACATGTCCTCTAAGGAGCGTACATGGAGAAGAGGAAAAAATTCACAGACAAGTCAAAATTAGACATTAACAGGCTTGATACCTAATTAGGGAGTCTACACTCCCAGGAGAGTCAACAGGGACCTCCAGACAGTCATGCAGTCAAATTAAGATCCAAATCGCCCTCTGGAAGTGCTTCTCTGTTCTTTGACCATACAAGGAATAAAGGCTGACGAGGTTCCTATCTTACACATCTTGTGCAAATGCCTGGAGCTATGTGGTATGAAACTGGGCCAAAGGAAAGAAGTGAGGAAGGGGCTCCCCATTTTTCTGCCTTTGTTGTCAGAAGTCCTTTAGTTCAGCAAGAGACAGAAACTACTGCTACGTCTTGAGCCGTATGGCAAAGTTGCATTGACCACGTCAGATGGGACTTCGCATGGACACCTCTTCTGAACAGGATGGGTGGATGCTGAATCAGACAAAATAACAAATTTTCATGTTGTCCTGAAGAAATTCATGAACAGATAGAAATAAATCGTGATCCATGAGTAAACTTTGTTCATTTTAGCAACTTAAATATAGCAATTCAGTCCATGTATGTTGAGCTTCTATCTAGAGATAAAAGTGTGTTCTCCCAGTGCACCAGTGAGCTTTCTGGTCTGAGATCAACCTACTTAAAGACTCCTCAGCCATCCAAACCCACTTTTTATGCTGAAAATGGTTAGCTGAAAATGGTTAAGTCTTAGGAATCATCTTTCTTTCACAGACTCAGAAATCAGAGTTGGAACCTCTGCAGTGGAGAGAACACAGATTGCACCAGATTACATTTGTGGATAAAAGTTTTCTGCTAGATTTACTTAAATCCTAAGGCCAAATCTGATCAAAATTGGATTGGTGTGACACTTTACTAGCTGAAGGACCATTGTCAGCTCGATCTTGCATGCTGGCTTTCACTAGAAGTTCTGTATTCTGCAAACAACTTGGGCATGCGTTTAAAGTGAAACACTTTCAAACCCTCTTTTACTTAAATAGGATTTAAAGTTAAGTGCATAATGGGTAAGCAGAGTATGACTAAAGTTGTTAGCCAATTTGAATCTTGAGAGAATAGCTACCTTAGCACTACAATGTTAGATTCATTTTTTCAGGTGTTCCAAATATAGATAATACAGTCTTCTTTCTTATTTGCTTGCTTTCATTTTAATTTGACTCTTGTATCAGCACCAGTAATATTATACTTCACAGTTATGGACGTGCAATACGTCAGTAAGAAATAAACTACAGTTACGGGTAGTTTAATCCAATGATACAAAGTCATGCATGATACTCAAGAAGGCAATTTTATCAATTAGATAATAAGATATTTGTCAGGCATTATATTTTGGAATATGCCAGTGACTTCCTTAGAAGAAGAAATTGCTTGTGACTGGAGGCAGGACAGCAAACTGCCTGGATCCGCAATCTAAGCCTGAACGCTGAAGCATTTGTTTGCAAACCAAAATATACATATCAACAAAAACATGCTGTGTTTTTTGTAATGTTTGTAAATGCCCCTCTGTGCATTTCAAGCTTTCCAATTTAGAAACAGATGGTTTACCAAACAGAACATATTCCAAAAAAATAGAAAAGAAAAGGGAGGGATGCTGCTACACATGTAACTCTGAAGTCTAATGTTATGTTTAGCGTGTCCTGCCTGATGTAGAGGTTGAACTAGATGACCAAACCTATCATCTGTAATTCTAGGGAAGAGATTTTAACAACATAGTTAACCGCAGTTGTAAAGCTGAAGGAATCTCCAAAGTCATTAGAACCCCAAGGTATTACAGAGTTGCATCTCGGCAGGTTAGCTGCTGTCCTTTGCTACCTGTCATCTTACGTAAAGAACTTTCCTGGCTGTGGCAGGATTTGGCAGAACTTGACTGTTTGCAAAGTTGCTCTGTACTTTAAGGTTCAAATGTTGTATAGCTAATTTCCATTTAACTAATTAGGTTTTAGCTGAGTGCCTGCTACAAAACAGCTCCAGTCTAAACCTCTGCTAGTACACAAAACCCAGGACTCTTTTAGTGGCTGTAAAATCCCAGCTCTAGTGAAAGCAGTGGCAAAATTTCTATTGACAGCAATAGGACCAGAATTTAGTCCCGGTTATTTTGGATTAAGCTCAGCACCACTGTATTTCATTTAAAATGTTATTTGCCTTCCTGTTCCAAGTGACCAGTAGCACCGGGACACTGGAAGTAACTAATTGAGTCAGCATGCTATGGATCATTTGTAGCCAGCAATTTTATTCCAAATTGACATGAAAAAATGACATTAAAGGAACATTAAAGTTCCAAGTGAGGCACTTGGAAGTAGGACATGCCAAACTTAATGTTGCTATGCAAAGTTAGCCCTGTTGTGTCCAAATTATGGTACAGTATTCAACTAAATAATAGCCTAGAATTTGCATGTTATCTTTTCCGCAGGACACCTGACTCACTCATCCCAAGGCAGACCAGTAAAGTAACGTGGAAAATTTTTTCCTGAGTAACTAAAGACAAAGTTAAAAGCAAGAGAAAAGGAGGATTTTTGTTCTGGCCAATGCTGAGCAGGAGATGAACGGGTCATTACAGGGTCTGCATGTAAAACCACATTATACATAACAGCACCCTTTTCCACTACAACTAATTAAGTATTTATTAGAATGATCGTGTAATGCCAAAAACCATAAGTACCCGGCCCTTTTAAAAAAATATATGAGTTTTTTCCATACTGACACTTAAATGGAGCTAGCTTATTTAATAAAAAACAGGTCCCTTTAGTTTTGAACCATTGAACACAGTATTCAACTGCATCCTCACTTCAGTCTGTTGTTTTCTGAGAGCAAAACGGCCTCTGTTAACCTGAGGTGTTAGATTGGCAGTGTGTCATGCTTCATGATGTGTGATGTGTTGTTATGGAACCATATAGCTTAGAATACAAGCAGAAGCATGAGAGAGCAGAGCTTACATGATACAGAGACCCGAGTCTCCCCAGTTACAGTTTCCTGCATCTATTTACATCAATGCACTCAAGCAATTTAAAATTAAGTGTGCTGTCAAACCAAAATGGAGCTATTCATAATCAAGTATATCAATGTATTTTAGTTTGAAAGTATCTACAGTAAACATCTGTTACGAGAAAAAGTCATTTTTATATGTAAAAATGGAATGACACATAAGTTTAAAAAGTTAGTACTTCCCTCAGGATGGAAATTCCAAATTTTCACCACCTACGATTTCTCATCCAGCTGCAAGTCACACAGAATTCATGAAGCAATTGCATTAACATATTAGTGCTATATTCAATATAAGGATGTCTGCCTTTTAAAGCAAGCATGCTGCCGAAGAGGTAAATATTTAAATGGCAATAAGATTTTGATTTAAGAAAATTATAGTTTTCTTAAAAATCATGAGCCTTGTAAGAATAAAAAAAAAAACAACCAAACCACAATTAAGCTGCACTTGAAGTAGGCAGTGGTACCTGACAAAAAGACTAGGGAGTAGAGAATACAAACTGGGGAATATTAAAATATGATTATTCATGGTTGAAAATGATTATACATGCTAAAGATTATATATTCTAGACATTTATTTTATAGGGACACAAAGAAAAAGAGATAGAGATGATAAAATTAATGTAGCAAAGCAGTCAAGCAAAATTTATTACTGCCAACTCATAATTTACAAGTGGTACTGTCCATTCACGTTTATCTTTTCATCTATGGTTTGCAGTCTGTTTTCAAAGCATTAATTAAGCCTCACTAGATCATTATGAGGCTCTGGAATCTAAAGAAATTTTTAAAGCACAGGGAAATAATCACACAGAGAATTTTGAATTGATTTACTAAACTGGAAATCCTCCATCCTCTCAAAATAGGATATTTCTTTAATATGACAGTACTTCCTTAGAAGAGAAAGATACTATTATTTTTCTAAAAACTTCCAAATGATAGAAGCCTATTAAAATGAAGAGCCTGAACCTACCACTCTCACAATAAGCTGTCTCCTCAGTTAAAATAACATAAATTCTTAGCACAGTAGTTGTTTCATAACTTTCTTACCAACCCTTCCCAACCTCCGCTGCTGCCAGCTGGGAGGTTTATTTTCTTATTCTGGTTTGGGTTACTCTCTCGCTTTGCTCCTTGTGATAGCAAAAAGCTTATCCACCCTTCTACAGCCAGAAAGGATGAAGTGTTTGAATCAATTCGTTAATTTCCTCCAAAGGTGATAATGCAAGATAAAATAGCCTTCTTGTTTTACCTTGTAATAGCTAGATTGACACAGCTTTTTTTTTCCCAGTGTTTAGCTTTCCATCAGAATGAATTGTACTGCAAAAACTGTCCTTGTAAGGCAGCTTGCAAACCTTCTAGTACTTACCTTACTGCTTGTAAGGGGACTGTTAGAAGTGCAAGAGTCTTTAGGTGGAACAGCCCAGCTCTAGTGCACATAGCCTTGCTACCTCTGTAAGGCAACTTGTAGGATAGTCACTGACATAATCTTTCTGCAATAATATGCATTTAAGAAGATAGAACAAATATACTGGATATCCTCAAGGTTAAAGATATTTTTGTTTCTCCTTCCAGCAACAACATGTCAGTTGTGAAAAGAAATGAGCTGTTTGAAGTGTTTTAAGAGAAGGCTTTGCAATGAGTGTTTGCAGTTTGATAAACCTTTCCTGCAAAACAAGCACACTGAGGACATCCTCAGGTTTAGGGGGATTTTTCTCTCTTTACCAGCTGTGTCTGCCTGCCTGTCTGCCTGCCTCTCAGTTACCAAGTTGTTACGGGTACGCTTGCATGTGTTGGGTTGGGTTTTTTTCAATTCAGTCTAATAATGAGAAAGTTCTCTCTCTAAATAATCAAGAATTATACATCTTGTTATTCACCACTGTGCTTCTATTAAAACTATCCTTGCATAAGCCACAGCTCATTAAATTTGCCATGGTATTTATAGCATCCACTAGTTCTACTAAATCTCACTTGCACATGCAATAGCTCCATGTGAAATGGGCATCAGCAGTCACTCCAAGGTAACCATATGGGTAATAAAGACCCAGATTGTATTGCTCCTATGTGTTCTTCTGGAAGTCGCACACAGTCTGAGTACAGATTTCAGATGATTGAATGCATCCTGTGCACCTCTCTCCTGGCATCTCAGGCAGCCTCCTGCACTAGGAGTTGAAAGTGGGTGCCAACCCCTGAGAAGCCACCTCTCACGCTAAAGTGTTTTTCACTGACACAGACATCCAGTCCAAATTACTGAAGGCAAATTTCTTTCTGATCGGTTGCTTGACTGCTCAAAGGACATTGTTGTCTGGGACCATACCATATGACAACAACAAAAATCAGAAATTTTTCTACATTAGGTCCAAAAGCCACTGTGCAATTGAGGTTCACAGTAACTGACAAATGCCTAAACCAATCATAGCACCTACTGCTAGGACAAAGATAATTACTGCCTTTCTGTCGGTGAAGTGTGTACCCTGCTCTGTACCATATTTAAAATAATCTAATTCCAAATCATTTTCCCCCTCCAAATTGTTTCCAGCTGTACGATTCCTTTCTTTCCCCCATCTTGTTTTTATTGGATATAACGCAAGTCCGTAAAGATAGATTTTCCCATAATAAATACACAGATGTTAGAATAATAAACATACAGTCAACCTGATATATGAATATTACTACACATTAATAAATATATAACTAACAACAACAATCTAAAAATTGGAAAATGAGAACCTAAAGTAGCAAAGAAAGAAATGGAGAAAAGAAAGGCAAAAAGTGAGATAGAAACATATTTACTTTAGGCAAACTGTCTGGATTCATTTATGGTTCCTTTTATTGATTTGGTGATAGCATTAAAGCATGAGTATGGTTGTAAAGCATTCCTAAGAATGCTGCCTGTCTTCATGTATTGGAAGTTTTCTGCTCGTACTGAAAGTCAGGCTTTCCAAGTTGGCCGACTCATACCATACTAGACACTACTGTGCTAGATTAATGTATCTGCTCGGGTGTAAATTTCCATTTTTGGAGAATAATGAGCCTCTCTACTCCTCTCATTTTTGGTAGGAAGTTTTTATGAACATTTGGCATCTCGGTTAAACCACCATCATAGCCCAGAATAAAAATGACTGGATTCATGTGCGAGTCTGAATTCAAATTTAATTAAGCCTATATATGGCCTGAACCAAGAATAATTTACTGACTGACACCCCCTCAGCATGAGTGATGAGATACCAACCATTTCTCCATGACGCCATCACTTACATATCTTTCATGCCCCATTCCCATGTTCTTTGAGCTAAGACACTGGGATCCAATGTGGACTTAGTTACCTGTTTCCAGTGCAAATACAGAAAGCATCACTTCTTTAGAAGTATTTTTCCTTCAGAAGGTATTCCTCTCCCTTTCTTAATGTTCTGATTGAAATTATGCTGTCGTCTTAAGTGTGCATGCTTGTATATAACTGTGACATTCAAGTCTATCTTCTGATTGTGTTTCTCAAAATAACTTGTAAAGTGTTCTTCACCTGTTAGTTAGTAAAATCTATGCACAGATCTTGTTGGTCCCTCCCTCTTTCTGCCTGGAGAATGGACCAAAATTTGGATGAATGTGTGGCAACAGGAAGCTCCTTAAGGCGCTCTTCTCCTAAGCCTCCCACAAGTAAACAGGGCTTTAACCTCACTTCAGATGCATCCTTTCAACATGCCAGAAATCTAAAGACCAATAGAAAAGGTCAGACATTTTTTAAAAAACTTCGGAACTCCCTTGGTGTTTGCCCATTTATTGATTCTTCCCTGTGAGGTGACCGGTTCAATGATCTGCCAGATCACTGTAAAATTTATACAGCCAAATGAATGCTACTAAATCATAATCATTTTCCACATCATGAGTCTGACAAAGGAGACATCTGCAGATTATTTTTGATCACCTCATTTTTTCCCTAAATTTAGCACTGATAAGAGCAGTCTGCTCACAAGCACTTCAATCTGGAGAATCCCAGCAGAAATGGTCAATGCCCAAATAATTAGCCAGAACAATCCGCTTTCAAAGAACAACACTAAGTTTCACATCCATTATTTACTCCATTCTGCGGAGGCTGTACTGCTTATTTTTACTTGGAGTTATTTGCTTTCAACTGTTACTAATGATCTGACATTTAGAGGTACCTATGTGACAGAATGCTCCAACCATCATTTGTGGGAATGTCCTAAGTGATGGAGCTCTTTTGCATCAACAGCCTGATAGGCTATACTCTTCCAGATCAAGGTCTTTACTGTCAAAAAATTCCAAGGTATTGTCTTTCATCAATGGTTATCCACTGATAATTGATATATCATTAACCCATTAAGCTGTGGATTTGTTAAAGATGTAATGTTTAAGGAGGTAATTTGTTAAAGAGGTTCACAGTGAAAGGAATGAATGGAGAGTGCAAAAGAAGACTTTATGTGAGAAGCTGTCATGAAAACAAGGGATAGGTGCAAGAAGGTAACAAATATAAGTATGTTCGGGGACAGGATGAGTAAAATGAGTGTCGTAGTGAGTTTTCCTTGGGGATGGCATGACTACAGAAAAGTTCCCAGTTATAAATACACCAAAAGAATCTATACACAATGCTTGGCTATTTCATCCCATACATCCTTTGTTCATGGTACTAATTTGTATCTTTCTGTTGCTTTTTATCTCTAGCTGCTATAAATCTTTCACATCAACATGAATGCCCCATGCCTAACATAATTTCTATCATTGCTAGTCTGTCCTCTGAATTATTTCAGTAGTTTTTCATATCATGTATTACATAGGTAGGCCAGCCCTCTGTAGAGGTACAAAGAGGTACCTCTTTGTAAAAATAGGTAAGGACTGATACAGCTTAACTAGCTTCCTGGAGATTCCCCCAGTACAGCAGGATCCCCAGAAGTCACTGGGGCAGACTTTTGCTCCCAAATCATGCCTTCTGGACGCTGCTTGGTTGTGGCTGGAAGGCATGCATAGTTGGAGCATAATGGCAGCCAAGAGGTGCTGTTGGCCACAGATGCACAGCTGTTGGAGGAACCTCATGTTGGGTGAGTCTGGGGGTTTGCTTTGGATGGGGAGGGGGGAGGGGGGGGGGCAAGGTGGGAGTGTTGCATCAGTATACAAGTTAGAATAACCATAAATCTGGTAGAGCCTTGGCCCAGTGACTAAAGATCAGGCCCTCTCTTTCCCATCCAGAGAGAGAGCAATTAATATCATGCTATCATAACTTACTCACCCTCTCCACCCTACCACCCAAATAACTTGCCTTGATTGTTCATCTCCCTAAGCTCCCTAGATGAGCTTTCCTTTCACAGAATCACAGAATCTTCTAGGTTGGAAGGTACCTTAAAGATCATCTTGTCCAACCGTCAACCTAACTGACAAAAATAGACACCCACACAACAAAAAATGAGGATCACCATCACTAAACCATACCTCCCAGCACTACATCAATCCGTCTTTTGAACACATCCAGGGATGGTGCCTCAACCACTTCAGGTGAAGTGAAAAACATGCCTGTCTTTTTTAGCCTTAATCCTTTCTCCTGTCTGTTCAGGCAGAACCAAATACCTGATTTAGTGTTTCTGTGCGTGTCAGACACAGATGTGTTTTGTTACATATGTGAATATTTATGCTTACAAGTGTTTTGTACTTTAAGTGGTTTTCTTTTTCAAGCTTCATTTTTTTTTAACTCCCTCCCCCCCACCACTAGTGTAATAACACCACTTCCTAAACCCTGTCCTTTTCCTAGATACTGACCACATCATCTCTGGGTGCTACTCTACTAATAAAACAAATAAAGACATGTGGATTATGGGATTCTTTATAGACCTGCATGGAACTCATCTGGCTGAGCTGGCAGGGGTCATGTAAACCTTCTCCATCCGTTAGAGTTTGTGTGGTTTCACACCCAACAAATGTCAAAGCAGAACTCAGCTGCAACTGCCAAGTTTCGTCTGTGTTTGGGTTAAGCCATAAAAGAACCCACCAAATTCTACATCAGCCATTTCAGAGTTGCAAGAAACCACCCAGGTTCGGTGAAGAGGTCAAGAATCTGGTGAGCATTTTGGCAAATATGGCCTGAACAGCAGCTCAAGAAGACCCTATTTTTTTTAAACTTTGTATACTCTGATGAATCTGATAGCTGGTCCATCCTGATGACAAACAATTTTTGTTCCCTGTAGCTCTTATTTTGTATAGAAATGTTCAGAATGAAAGCACAGGCACGACTTGTAGTCCTCTTTAGGCATTTGGGCTGTGCTCACTTGCAAGTTTTCTGAGAATTAAAGGAGTGTCTCTGGTGAAGAGGATTATTATTCATGAGCACAAGGACAGAGCTGATGAGATGCCATCTCAGCTTGAAGAGACTATCAGAAGTGGTGAAAGCCTCTTCATCAGGAAGCACAGTGATGACACCAACTCTAGTACAAGCCTCCAGAGTGTGCCTCTTCAAGGATGCAAGTCATCTCACAGAAGTTAAGATCTTGGACTTACTTGTCTAAGGGTCAGAGTATGCCTGCAGGCTTTGGCAGATCAAGACAACATAGCATGGAGAAATACAACAGTGGTATGCTTGGCAGCTGTATATTTTCTGGCAGCAACATCATTTTGTACATGAACTTAAGACAAGTACAAGACCAACCAAGGAGGACTAGATATGTGTTTCTAATAGTCAAGACAAGTGACTAGATGTTTTTCTGGTTTGTTTAAAGTTGAAGGTAAAAGCCAAGTGTTGGCTTATTTCCTGTGTATGGTGTCTTGAGAATGCTTAATGCCTTCCACTGACACTCTTTTTAGGAAACAAAAGTTAGGAAAGAAGTATTACATAAACAGAATTAAGTATATTTTAGGACACATGTGGGAAGAGACACTGGTGAGCAAATTCCTCATTACCAGCTTTTCAGTATATTTTCAGCTTGCAGAATATGGCAGATTCTCTGTGGGTGTAAGTCAGTTCCTTTAATGCCAATGGATTTATTCAATTACAACACCTTACAGCTGGGCCATTGTGCCCTTAAAACACTAAGACCTAAGCCAGAGGCCCAGATTTGCATGTTCTTTTTAAAACAAAGTTGGTTCCATCATTGACTTAAGCATAGCACAGTTTTGGCATTCATTTCACAATGGTGTTAGAAAAAACCCCAAAGTCTTGATCTCCTTTAACAACTGAAACACCATATAAGTAGTTTCCTTTTTGCACAGATGGGTGAAATGTTACGGCTATTTTTCACATAGTTCTAATGATACCTTATGTCTGACCACATTCAGTTGTGTTGGAGGCAGAAGACTCACTTGAACCACTGAATTAAAGAAAGAGGGTGTTACCCAAAGACGAATCAGACACAACCCCACTGAGAAGAGGGATGGTATCATTCTGAGTGTCCTTGTGAGAGCTACACACTGCAAATTGTTATCCCAACACTTAGCAGCAGACAATGTGGAGGATGGTAAGTGGGCAGCCCTCAGGGAAGAGAGGAAAGGCCAAGAATAGGCTAAGGATAGTCAGCTGGATGAGGAAAATAATGATCTCTGTGATTGGAAAAATTTGCATCATCTCCCCTGTGAAATGATATCAGTCATAGGGTAAATGGAAAGTGATCAATTTAATTTTTGCCAGCTAACAGTTTGTCAGGCCAAGGTCCTGTATTATTTTCTTTGAATGGGTTTCCTGCCTCAAATCACTTGTAGTATTTTCTTTACAATATGATAGCAACAACAAAATGGGTATGTATCGCTGCTGTGGAGGCCAGTGTTGTATGCACTATAGTCCACCAGTTAATTGTGACTCTCTCATTACTTGAGCTTTTGGAAGTCTGTAGAGCGATTTTTTTAGAGATGATTTTAGTTGCCTTTTGATTGCACATAATATGCACCACAGTTATCATGGAAACCTCTGACAGGATGACAACTGGAAGCATTTTTTCATAGGGTGTGATGACCTTGTCCTTGGATGTCTGTGCAGCATCTGGGTCATTACTGGGTATGAAGTTGCACAGATATGAATGACTTCATCTAGAGATCACTGGAGATCTCCTATCTCTTGCCAGTTACTTTTCAATGAGTGAGAGCACACAGTCCACAGTTGTTCTGGGAGCATCACTGTTGAACTCCAGCAGGCAAGTACCAGAGACAAAAACCTTTGCAGACAGAAAGCTAAAAGTAAACCAGCCCCGATGTATAGTTTTGGCACCACATTAGAGACACCCTTACCTACTCGAAGCTCTTGTCCAAAGACTGTTTTCTCTCCCAGCGCCGAGCAGTTCCACCTCCCATACCGAAACTGGTACTGGCACTCATTGATTCCCATTTGTGCCCCTTCCCCGATCACAATGATGGCATCAGGGCGGCTCTGGCAGATGGCTCGCTGCCGAGGGGCCAGGCCTGGGATTTTGTTGCAGATGATATTAGCTCCTAAAGCCACCACGGATGACAAAGCTCTGAAGAACAAAAAGCAGAAATACACGTTATAACCAAAGTGAGGTCGTTGATCACTTTTGCCATGTGCTGCCCTGTGGTAGTCAAGGCGCTGGGCGAAAGGGACAGGGTGGAAGTTGTGTTCCTATAACTTATGCCAACTTATCCCAACTTCTCTGGTCTAGCAAGAGAGGTTGGAAATCTCGCAGTAATTCCTGATCTGTGCCAGAAACAACAAAGAAATGGAATTTTAGCACTTTTTTCTTCCAATCTTACACAGAGCCATCACCTGATAAGCAAGACATATTTAAAAGCAAAAAATAGTGATAGTTGATTGTCCAAAAATCTCTGAAACACATGTCTGCTTTGAAGGGCTTAGGTCGAGTCCGGCTGCAGTTTTAGTTACTGCAGCAAGTTCATCCATCCCTTCCCTGTGAAACTGTTAAGCACAATTTAGAGAATTTGACACTACCAACCCTCTTGCCCATTATAACACACAGGGTATTGAGTGATTAATGAAAGTTCACCAGCATAACTGTGCTTTTTGACCTGGAAAATATCATGGAGCACATAGGAGTGATCCTTAATATGTGTCACCCAGACTAGAAAACATTTGTAGTTCTCCTTCTTCAAGTCTATTTTCAGAATTCATTATAAAGTTTGCATATGACTTGCATCTGCCATATGTTTTCACTTTAGTGCATTTATTTTTCATTTTTCAACTCACTTTTCAACATCTTTACAGGCTACATTCTAAGTGGTAATATTTTTGAAAAAAATAAGACAACACGGGTACATGTTCAGTGATACCTCAGGTAACATTTACCAATGGCCTATGCGAGGATGCTTCAACTGACTCTGGACAAGTCAGTGGGAGAAAAGAGAGCAGGATAGCTACATTAACAAAACAGGCCTTGCTCAGCATGTTGTGATGAATCCTGAGACAGCTATGCAGCCAAATCCTGGAAAAGTCCTTGCCATGCTGCCCAGATGACTGTCCTGCTCCTCGGCTGGCAAACCGAGAGCATCGCTGCTTCACAGCACCTGCAAGGAAGCACCTCCACAAACCCTCTCCCCTCTTTAGCTTGTCCCTGCCTCATATGGGATCATATGGGTAATTTCATTTTCCCATCACACACTGTTGTCAACTGGCCCTGTAATGTGAAGGTACTTCCCCAGACCACACTACAGCACCTTAGGTTCAAGTGGAGTCTCACAGTAACAGAAGTCACAACATACAAATAGGTTAGTAACAGGATACAGACTAACTTCCCCGTTACCTTCCTGTCCATCATGAACACTGAGTTAAGCCTTTCTTCTTAGTGTTAAAAGTTTCCCCCTGGAAATGCTCTTTTTGGAAAAAGCTGACTAAATAAAATAGAAGAATTTTATAGGAATTTGTCAACTTGATCTCAAAGGTAACTGCAAAATTTCATAAATGTTGCATTTCAACAAAATCAGAATTTTTCATTTTGCCATTTCAATAAACTACAGTAAAGCCAGAGTAAAAAGGGTAAAATAAAGAACTCTTCCCTGGCCAAAATTAAATACCACTTTTACTGTGGAATGGAAATTCCATGATGATTCACTCACCCTTTAATAGGTATTTGTGCATCTTTTCCAGAGTTAACAATCCATGAGAAAATCACCAATTTTAGAGGGGTTTTATAGATATAGAGAGAAGGTATTACAAACACAAAGCATGCACGCCATGTGGTGCTGCCTATTAAATAAAAATAAGAACAAAATGCAGTTGCAGCTCAGACCTGTAGCTTTAATTCATGTTCCTCTGAATACTGAGCAACCAAGCTGCAGCAGGAGTTAGAGTCCCGAAGATTCATTCAGGTTTTGAGCTAAGGATTTGTTTCTGGCCCACTTCTACATAAACAACTGAATAAAATATTTAAATTATGATGTCTCTAAATCAGGACTTTCTAAGAGATGGTAACCTTCAAAAAAACATTATGAGTTTGATGTAGAGATAATAAGATTCTCTGACCTTTACAATAGCACTTAATATATTAACTTATAGTTTCAAAAGTTAATGAAAATCACAGGGGAAAGTATCATTGTTTAATTTTTTTATAATCTTAGTACTGAAAAGTGAAAGTGTTGTTTTCTTTCTCCATAGCTCATGGAGATTATATCTCTCTGACTTTCCACATAATAGGACGTACATTCTGAAAATGTTGCAGTAAAACACAAGGAAAAGTATTTTTTCTTCATAGCTGAAGAGTTGTATTCAGACCATACTCTTTGATGACTCTAAAGTGGCAGGGCACTTTCCCAAACCATGATAGGATGCAGGTCTGGCTCTGCCATGGTTTTAAAATTATGACAAGAGGAAGACAGCTTGTACAGTGTGTGTAACCTGAAGATGACAGCAGGATACTCTCCCACTACAACCTAGTCCCGGTTCTTCTCCCCAAGGGAGGCTGAAGGCAACATAGAGCGGCTGCAGGAGCTGCTTCAGACAGTGACCCTTCTAAGGAAAACCTGATCCTGAAGGAATCTAGGGTTGAGTCCTAAGCAACAGACACGTGCAAGCATTCAAAATTTAAGTTGATGCTCAACACGTATGCACAAGACATGAGGTTCTGGTCCCCTGGATGCCTGATAGTCATTGTCTTACTGAGGTGACCAACTTACTGACGATCATTTTATATGAAAATTCATTGTATATGATATAAACATTCTTTAAAAATAAAAACAAAAAATAATAATAAAAGCTATTAGATAACTTTCTGATAACATTTTTTTAAAAGTACTGGGCCTCCACAGTTTCAACAGTTTTCTCAAGTTGAGCAGCAAAAACTTTTAAATCAAAAGTTGGCTACAGTATCTACCCCATGTATAATTTTCAATTTGGTTGCTTCCTCCATACACGTTGCTATTGTCTCGTAATTAGACTAGAGAGTGTACTCCCTGGTCTCCCATTGTTTTTGGAGGAGGCTTTGGTGAAAGTATTTTAATACAGTGGGTCAGTTTATTCATCCAGAAAATAAGCATGATCATATCTGCCTCAGAAGGTACTGTGAGGATACAATAACTATTATGTGCTTGTAAAGGGTTTTTAGACATTAAAAGAATTAAACTGCAATTATTGGGGGCAGAGGGGGTCATACTTTTTTTTATTACTATTTTCAGGGACTTCCCCCTCTCTGGCCTGAACTTACCAGCATATTCCCTCAGCCTTGTTTAGCCTACTTTTAAATTGTTACTCTATTTTCAGTGCCAAAAAAAATGCTGAATCATGAAACTGAGGTTTTGGAAAGCTTCTTTTCTGTTAAAGAAATGCACCCAACAGCATTTCAAGCTTCCTCTCTGCTGTTTCTTGCAGTGTCCCTCAGTTTGTTCATCCATCACACATTCAGGAGGGTTGTGCCATGCTCCTGCTCCTTAACTAGATGAAGAATGTTTCACTTCAGAGCGGTCAGAAGGCAGATCCCTCCCATGCCATATTTTGGCATCTTCTCCCATCTAATCTTTCTCTGTGCTTCAAACGCCCTTGAGTCTTATCACAGGAAATCCTGAGAGCAGTTATGTTAAAATTCCTGGTGCAGTAATTGTGATCATCCCGCACCACCACAGTGCACACTTTGGAGTTTTATGTTGGGTCATCCACGTGGGTTATCCAATTAAACATCATCCACATGGGCTATCCAACTAGACAGTGGAACATTGTCACATTTCCTAAGTAACTAATGGTAGCAGCTGGCATATTGGAGAGACTTCACCTTTCTTCATCACTTAGTCATTAATCCAAGGGAACACCAGCGCTGAAACGGAGCAGAGTGATAAACAGAGTTATATCCAAAGAGAAATAAATAAAAGATTATCTAAATCTGGGCTTGTACAGGGCCTTGCAGTTCAAATTTACATCAAACTAAACCTGAGGAGCAATGTTTTGGAAGGCTTGCTTTCTGCATCAGAATCCTGAAATGACAAGGTTTTCATTCTTTGAAAGAATAACTATGACTGCAGTCATGGCAACTAAAAGTTTATGGCAGTGGGAGACAAGTTTCATCTTCTTTTCTGAAATAGTGTGTGTTTAATTATATAAAGACGGATGACTACTATTGCAAAAAAAATGAAAATTCTCCCTATAAATGTATTTCCTACTATGGCTGTGTATTCCCCCTGGGACCTAAACAACTACAGCTTTCCTTTTCACAGAATTACTTGGAAAATTTGAAAGATCACAACCATGAAAATTACTATATATTCAAAGCAATTCATAAAAATTTAGGTCTTTGAAAACACTGCAGAAATTAAACACTGAGGCCTAAAATCATGTGAGCTTTAAGAACATAGATTTTATGCAATGTTGCTTGTCAGAAGAGAAATGTACTCCTCATTCGTAATCTCCTTTCTTGAGTCTCTATTTTATATTTGAGAATGTAGACATTTACTTAACTTGTGCACATTAGTCATTTCACTGATTTCAAATGTTCTTGCAACTTCAGATAAATCTCACACATAGGAAGGTCATCACTTGAACTGTAGTTTATAGAGAATATTAGAGTCCTTGCACAAGTGGAAAACATATAAGTATAACGTAAATCCTTATAAAGAACAGTTGTATAACCACATATGCTACATGAGGAAAATCCTAATTTTTACTGCTGTCAGAAGACTGAATTTTTACAAAATGATTAAATAGAACTGGCTACATTTAGAAAAACAGCAGTAACTAACTAGTCTTCAGAATTGCTCCCAAGCTACAGCACAGATGTGTGCTGAGATTTCTCCAAAGAGTTTAAAATATGGTTCCGACAAATATATAATAGAAGGAGATATAAAATAGAGAGATTACACCAAATACACATTTCATACAGATTAAGCACTGAACCAAGTTGATCTTAACCTCTTGATTTAAAGCAAAAACTTGCCCTAAAAGTTTTTCTCTATCAATCCTTTTTTCCTGAGCAAATAATATCTAATTGCAGGCCAAGGGTGGCTGCAGGAGCTATACCTTCTCCTCTGACACCCTTGCTCACCTGTATTCCTGGCGCCGCAGCACATTTCCTCCCCAGCTGCCAGTCTCACTGCAAGCCCTTTGAAGAAGCACCCGCAGGGTCACCACAATCTCACCCCTAACCCTGCTACTCAATATTCACCTGAAGCTCATGTTGGGCGAGGGGTTCATTTTCAGCAAGGAATGAAGAGCTTTAGCCACATGAATCCCATTAACAGCAGAGGAGCTGCTCGGCTTAAACCTCGGCACACTGTATCGAAAACTTACCCCACCGTCTCCGATAAAAATCCCCATAATGGATTCTTTGTTTAGAAAGAACCACCAAGATATTTTGTGGTGACACTGGGACTCATCTGAAACACAACACCACTACCGAATGGTTTACTTAATTAAGAATTCCTAAGTAAATATTTTGAGTGTGCATCAATTGCAGAAATTGGCAGGAGCGTCCCAGGCTCTGAATGCCATCTGCATGTATTTAGGCTTTAAATTTTTTTTTTCCACCACTGGCTTTGGGAAATCATTGTTCAGCATATGTGTTATTGAAATGGAAATCAAACAGGGCTGTGTGGTACTGTCCTGTGGTGCACTTGTCTCCGCTGGAGCTCCAAGCAGAGCCTTTGGACCTGGGGGCTATGGGCAATGTGTTTGCTCCCCAAAAATGAAAGTCATAGATTTGGGGTGAGTGGACCCTAAAAAAGAGTCCACTAGAAGATACAGGTTTGAGAGTGAAAGTGGTGGGATAGGTCAGCTTAAGGGATGAGCATAAGGGCAGAGGATGGCTCAGACTAAACGCTGGCTCCAGAGAGGAGTGGGAACGAGGACCCCAATCCCTGTGTGCAACAGTGATGGGGGAATATCAGCAAAGCCTCGGATTCACACCTTCCCCTCCCTGACAGCTGGGAGGCACAGGATGGCTGCTATGAAGCCAGCAGCAAACGATTAGGCTTCGGGAGGAATGAGAGGAGGCATTGCCTAGCAGATAGGTGTCCCCAGGTCACAGCACCAGGGTGTCAGTGTCCTGTTTGCTGCCTCTAGGGCCCACAGGGGCACCGCTCTGACAAGGGGTGTCCTCAGAGATGACACTTTTATGTGACGCCTGCTGATGTGGCATTTACACCAGAGTAGAATCTTACCCTGAGTTCCAGAAATATCAGTGCAGGTGTGAGCATTATGAGCCACAACAAAGGTGGTCAAAGCCCCATGAATCAATAGAGCACCCTCCTCTACCGGAAGGGTTTATAGCCGGTACTGTGCTTTTAGTTCCTCTGTGAAACCATAGGATTACCAGTGGTCCTGAGCCTGAAACGGAGGATGGCGGGGCAGGAGGACTGGGAGTGGGTAGAAACAAAATTTTACTCTCTACTCACCAGCTGTCACAGATCCCATCAGTGCTTGGAACAGACCTTGCACTAACCCTTACTGGTCATGCCAGAGCAAGAGAAAGCAAAAGCATCTATAACTCAGGAGTATTTCTGGTGTGATGTCTCCTGAGAATTATGCCCCAAAGTGGCAGTCCAACCTGACTGTAAGTTGACCCATATCTTATTTTGTGTATGGCTGATTCACTGCAATAATTTTTTCTAATATTTAAGGCACTTGATATGTAACAGCAGGAAATCTTGAAGATCTCTAACTTACCTCTATTGAATTTTTTTATACCAAGGGAAGATTCATGAAAAACTAAAATGCCTTACATGTCCTATTGTATAGAGCATGCTGGCAAACTGGGCATTTATGTTTACATTGGACATCTACTCTCTTACAGCAGGCATTTTGAATTTGTATGGCAAACTACTATATAGTAAGAGTTTTCTTTCTTCTCTTCACTCTACATTATTTTAGGGGCATCTTGCTATAGAGTGGAAAACATTCACATCTTGTATATATAAAAATCAATAAAAGTAAAATAGGATGTTAAAATATCTAAAGTGTGGGAAACATAGATTCCAAAACAATTTGGGTTTCAAGAAGTGTTTAGTTTTCTAAACCAGAGTAAACTGATAGGATTTAGCAAGCTGTGGCCTGTGTTGGAAGCTACAGGAAGGCAAAAACTCTCCTGGAATACATGGGGCAATTCGTGAAAGGCTGGAATATCCCTGCTTTGGGCTTGCCAGTGATGAAGGTGGTGACACAGATGGCATAACCAAACTTAGCTGAGTAAGTTTGTTGAAAAATGGTGTTGATATAAAATTATTCTATTCCTTTTAAAAACCCAGGACTTGATATCAGATTTAGAAATCAAACTGAAACACTTATGCTTTATACAGCTTTTTTCTTATAGCTATGTAAACACTGCTAACAGGACTTACCATTTCAGTTCTGCAAGCATACACATACCTCTCTTATGACCTGCAAAGTACCAAGCAATTTCCACCATCTGTAACAAAAATGTCCATTCCTGAAAGCAAAGACTTCTGCTGAGCACTTGCTGTTGGCATTGATGTCTAGCGCTATTATTTGTCTTCCATCACACTTCTGTTTCCCTTTAGCACTAGAAAGGATCATGCTGATATCTAACAGAAAGTTACAGAGTTGTTTGCTGAATAGTGATCCACCACAGTGGAAAGTAAAGCTACCTTGCAGAATAACTGTGGTGGGATACTGCAGTCCCTCTCTGGGGGAATACAACTTTGAAATACCAAAATGGCTGGAAGAGATAAGCCACAGATTTTCAATGTCTACAGGAAAACAATTTAGTATTATGGAGAAATAAAAATTTCACACTTCAAGTTGGAAAATGCAGGCTTTTGTTATGTTTTCCAGAGAGCAAATAAGAATGAATAGTTTCTCCATGACATATGCATAGATATGGGCATTTTCCAAACTTCATTCCAAGCCTTTATTAGCCATAACTGTAGTGTACGTTTTGTCTTTGTCCAAAGTTTAGCAGACTGTTCTCCCCTGTGAAAAGGTTAAAAGGGGAAGAGAAAGATTAAGTCCTTCAGGCAAGACCCACTAAGCTTTTGAGATCTGATGAAAGTGTGTCACAGTTGTGGTGTGGCTCTGAAACTGTAGTAGAACAGTTCTTGTCCACAGAAGCTTATATTCCTTGGTTAGCTCACTCTACAATGTCTTCCAGTTAATAGCAGGTACATATTTGTGGGTTTAAAAACTTAAAGATGGACTGTTGGTGGAATCTATTTTAAAATATATTCTTTTTTCTATTTTTCATTTAAGTATATATCTTAATCTTTCAGCTTTGCATGCATAGGGCTTCCATGGATATGGTGCGAAAATTGAAAAAGGAAAGCATGTAATAGTGGGTCCACAAGAAAGGAAGATATGTGTTTCCCAAAAGAAAATCATCTGGCTTTACTGCTATGGTGGTTCAGGTAGGAACTCATTTTTTGTTAACCAAGATCTGAGCAGTCAATGAGAAAAAAATCCTGGAAATTTACTAATGAGCCATTACATAGGAAAATTTAGTCTTTTGTGTTAACTTTGAGACTACACTTCAGTGCCCGTAATCATGAGGATGCCGATTTATGTGTCTTTAAGCTATACCTGAAAAGACATAAAAAGTATTCTCAGAGGTCCTTTTAAGTGAGAAAGGTGGAGAGGCCATATTAACCCCAAACATAATGTACAATTTGGACTAAATGACCACTGGAGGCTGCTATTTGTGCACAGTTATATGACCACAAATCAAGCTGTCTGACAGGTCTTGGCTTAGCAGCAGAAGAGGAAAAAATAAATTTACTTTGTCAGTGACACTGCATTTTTATACAACAACATACTCCGAGTCATGATTTATTTTTTCTTTCCTCACCACCCTTTTCATGGTGGTAACTCTGCTAAGGCCTTGAGTTATCAGGATGTGAAATTAAATAGCATAGAAGCATAGAATACCAGTTTGGAAGGAACCTCAAGGATCATCTAGTCCAACCTTTCCTTCAAAAAAAAAAAAAAAAGTTCACATCTCCAAACAGAATTCAAACAAAACTAAACTAAACCATAGGCTTGACACTATCAGGTTTACTTACTGGCTTGTTTCTACAGCTGGGATGGGGTATTGCTCAAACTAGTGGCAGCGTTTCTTGTTCCCGACTGTTCTAATTGTCCCACTTATGGCAAGACTGTTGTTTGACAGCAAAGAGGATGAAGGGCATAAGGTCTACTCTCAATTTTTCTCTAAATTTGATAAAACTTTCGGATGACACACCATCGGGGGAAGGACAGCCTCTCCTCAGATGTGCAGGAGGTAAGGAAGTGAGTATGAGGACTGGGCACATCCTCAGCAGTGCCCAAGTGTACCAAGCAGTTCATTGGTTCCTTGACTTGCTCCCAAATTGGCTGCAGAGCCTTGAGCCCTAGACTTTTTTTTCTCCTCGGTGGCCCTCTTTCACCTTTCCCTCAAATGACATGAGTTGGTGTACGCTCATTTATAGTGACACTTAACATTGTTTCCAGGAAAAAAACTGGGAAAGAAACACAGTCACAGAAGCAGAAACCATTGACCTCTCCAGGTTTGGCATGAAGGCAGCTATTCTTTGCCTTTTTTCAGAGCAATTAATTATGTCATAGTTTCTCCCAGGTGATCTATTTTTGGAATCAAGATATTCTAACTTCTATTACTTTTCTGTGGGTGGTACTGTCATATCACTACCGGTGAGCAGAATGCCATGTCACATTACTCCGTGGCAGGTTGGCACAACCAAGAAGAGAGTCCAAAGAAAATTACTCAGGCACAAGCTAGTGGAAGGGTGGTGACATGGCAGATACAGCTTCCCTCCTGGCTTTGGTGTTGGAGATGCAGAGTAGTTGCACAGTTAGCCCGCCTCTCAGACCAGGATAGTTCTGCACCCTCACCCAGCCATGATCTCAGCCTCATGCAGACATATCTAGAATAGCTTTGGATGACCTAGTAGAAGTTGCAATGTAATCACCATAGACCTGACATGCGCATGCACTGATTGCCTGGGTACTTGCCCCACTCCAGGGACCAGTTTGGCAATCGGAAGGTTGTGCTATGGCTAGACAGGTAGCTTTAAATGAGCTCACTAGGCTGGATGGGACATGAGCATGTCCTCAAACAGAGATGCCCTGGAAGTCCCCTTCAGCGTGCACAACTCAGGTGAGATCTTGCAAAGCCACAATTTAAGGACCAGCATATTAAATACCAGGGATCTATTACAGATTTCAATATGCTAGGTACGTAATTTACACCCTTCAGGCTTTCCTGGTCATGTAGTCTCATTTGCTCCAGCAGGAAATTTGCTATTCAGCTGCAAGTCAACCTAAGTAAATGTATTAGCTTACATCCCTTCATAAAGACTTCATAGTAAACACTAGATCCAAAAATTAATTGAAGAGGTAGACTGAGGGAGACACCTAAGAAATATGTAGAGTGGAGAAACCCTGCATTTGGTAGTCTTTTTATACTTTCAATAAATATTTATCTAAAAATAAAACAAAAAATGCAGTATATTTTTAAACAGATACCTGAGTTGCCCCTCTAGTTTTTTTTAATAGCCTATTAGTGCATTAACTAATATTGTCTTTTCTCTTCTAAGTCTGTTTAATGACATTTATTTCCCAGTAACAAAACTATTTGCAGCCTTTCTGCACCATTGTAATTAACAAAATGCTCACCATTTTTTATGGAATAGGTCTGTATTCATTGCACAGCAAAAGCACAGCAAAATTCACACTGGCTGTTGATAATCATGCAAAGATAAATTCTGATCAATGAAGTTGATAATTTGTGCTTAACTGTCTTATGTGAATCATCTCATTTAAGTTGTGAGACAGTTAGCGGACATGAGGTTATTCAGGTCAGTAAGAGAATGATGGAGGATTTGGTTGTAAATACACTATATGACATACGAGGTGTATCATATCTTCAAACGTGTTCCCAGAACTTGGACAACACTAAAATAGCTGCAATCTGAGAAAGCATGGAGTGTAAAAAAAAAAAAATAATAAATGGGGGATGAGGGAAGGAAACCCCCCAGAAACTGTAGAAGAGAAAAAATATATCTCCTACGCAGATTTCCAAATGTTCAAAACACTATTGTATTCAGCATGCGGGCTGTCTGTGAACAGAAACACTGTGTTTTATAATCTGAACTGTCAACACTGGTGGAAAACAATGTAACACCCAACAGAGCTATCCATGACTTTTCTAAGGTTTCTTTCAGCTGCTTATTTCAAAATTTTAATTTTGAGTGATGTAAGAGCCATGGTAAACCACACAGTAACTTTTCTAGTTCCCTGGCTTGTTGAGCTTATTCCAGGTGTTCAGAAGGATTAGCAAAAGCCATTTTGAGTTGTTTTTCCAGAGGGAGTTTCTAAATTTGGTAGGCAGCCATAAAAATCATGCATCTGTGTCATTATCCCCGTAGCTCGTGTTGGGTGTGTCCCTGACTTTCTGCAAATCACTGTAAGCTTGTGAAAGCAGCTGGATGAAGTATTTCTCCTTCTAAAATCTTCTCTCAAAAGATCACAAACACACTGGCTATCATACCTATGCAAGCATTTGCCTGCATTTTTGTTATGATGTATATTGACCCCGATTAAATTTTTTCCTGCCTTCAAACTGAAGATGTTGTTGGCTATGGACATCTTGCATGCCTTCTTCCTCCAGTTCTCTTTCTAAATCTTGTAATTCAAGAAAGTGTCTTTATGGCCATGTAATCCAAAGAATGAACATATTTAAAGAGGTAAGCAATAATAAACACCTGGGATGCATAGCTGAGCCAGCAGAGGTGGTACTACTAAAGCAGCTACAGAAAAATGAAGCGTATGAAATCTATAGGGTATCTAGGCAGATGTTGTGCAGCCCAACCACCATCAGTCATTGAGCACACAGAGCAGATTAGGCACAGCCTAACACCTACATCCGAGTAACACTCCACTTTTCATCTTCTGCCAACCTCACACTTTTAGATAAGTCTTCCTTCACTGCTAACAAATACTTACTCCATTTTTTTCACAATTCTGTCACTCTTGCCACTGATTTTTTTAATCCTTTTACCCTTAAGTGCAATAGAAATTGATACAGAAGCGTAACCTTTCAGTCTGAATTACATTTAACCATTCCAGAGGAAAACAAATAAAACTAACAATCTCATTGTAATTATAATCTAAGTAAATATAATTTAGCCGAATATTAGCCTAATATCCATTAACCCCTATGACACTTACCCACTACTCAGAAGGCAAGGTTGGTTAACAAGGGTTGTGATTATAGCCCAGAATAGTCATGGGCAACCTGCACCTTCAGTTTCTCCCAGCGGGTACCCGATGTGACATGCCTTTGCATATGGTGTTAAGCCAGCCCTGGCAAAACCAAGCACATGCTTATCTTTAAGCACACCAGCAGAACATTTGCATCAAAGGATTTATAAGCACATGGCAAAGCACTCTGTTGGACTGGCACTTGTGTGTACAGCAGTGGGCAGAGCTGGCCTACTGGGCCATTGTAGTGGCCCATTAGGGTACTACAAGAACCGAACACTAGAAAGCGAATGAGCTGCTTTCCCCAGAGAGAGTCTTGTGAGGAAGCAACGTGGGAACCACTTCTGTCTGAACAGCGATGGGAAGCCACAGGATTAACACCAGAAGGGAGTAGGTAGGACAGAAAGCAATCGCAAGGAGACAGGACTCCATCCACCTTCCCTGAAGCAGGATCAGCTACACACTTCACACCCCTGACAGCTACTTAGTACTATTTATAAAAACACTCTAACAATTTCCCTAAATTTCAACAATTAAAGCTCAGTGCTTCTTCTTTGATGCCCTATGGAAACAGAAAATATTTTGTCCCCAGAGGTCTTGCGCCATCTTTTACATTTTTTATAAATCTTCTGCAGAGCAAAACAGTCTTCATTTGACTTTTCCTCTCAGGCGTGACACCTCCCATTTTTCTACTTCTCTCTTCAAAGCCACCTCCCACTGGTCCATTTTTTTCTGCAAAAGAAACTGCTAAACTGAATATGATTGGCACCAGAGGAAATATACACTCTTCTCCTCTTCACTGGAATACCATACAAAGATAACTGGTTTTGCTGCCCCACACATTCATTGCCTTCTGGATGCTGCCTTTAACCCACTAATCCTGGGCTAGGCTCTAATTCTAGCGATACCCCAATGCAGCTGTGGGTATCTTCTGTATCATGCTCTTATCCTTCCTTGGTCACCAACATTACGTCCCCAAAGAAACCACAAAGTGTCCCTCCTTCCTTCATACCACAGTCTGAAAAGGCATATAGCAGAAAAGGCTGGGCTCCTGCTCCTCTTGGGTTTGGTCTGGCAAAGAGCTGCCCTGTACAAGGGGGATAACCAACTCCACTGACTTAATTAAGGACCAGAGACCTCAGGCCACCTGCAATACTGAGGCTCCTTGACGGCCTGTGTTAGATTAGCCATCACGCCCTGTAGCTGCAGGTGAGGTGGAATGAGCTGATTTGAGAAAACGTTGGTTTCATACTGAGAGTGAGACTTAATATATCAAATGTATCAAAACCAATTCTAGCTCAACATTGAGGTCTTCCTTTGTGTTCTTCATAGCAGTATAGGAGGAAAAGGAAGCAAAACACTGTCAAATCTGAAAACAGGTACACATGGAGGGAGTAGAGAAACAGAGTTAAGATCTGAAGTAAGATGACCATTTAGTACTCTTTTTAGACCTCGGTTCCTGCACAGACTCAGTGTTAAGACTGTCTTGCAGTTGTGTCAAATGGGCCCTGCAAAAATATTTTGACTCCTTGAACTTGTGTCTCATCCCCTCCTTAGTGGAAGAGTAGCAGTTATCAGTACTCCTTTGATTTGCAAATAAGGGGAGTTGCAGCATCTGACTTCAAAAACATGGGGCAGATAGAGGGAAGGTATGGTAAAAAGTGCAGAAACACAGTTTGCATAGATTATGCCTCATATTTAAATTAAAGCTTCTTCTAGTATCTGAGACAGAGTAAGCTCTGCAAGTAAAAGTACCCTCACTAAATACTTAAAATACAAAAGGTCATGTTTTTAAAACATATATTTTAAGAGTGTTAGAAATATTGCATATGTTGGGTCCCACAGATACACAGTCTGAATAAGTCTAAATCAATTTTGGTGCAGTACTGAGTATAATTACAGCAGAGGAAACTAGTTTCCCAGTAAGTGATAGCCAAAGTAGGCTTGTCATGTTTTGGTTTCATTGCATTTCTGAGAATCAGAAGACATCACCGTAATGAAAAATTACTTTAAGCTGAATGCCCAAAGTAACTTTGAGAGCTGGGTTTTGGTTTCTTTGGATCTTTAATCCCCAGAATGGCTCAACTTTTTGTCCAAATTGTTCACCCAGGTCTAATGACCATTGAACAGTCTAGCAGGCACTACACATGAGATGGGATTAGGAGGTCATGGGTTCAGTTCGTAAGTAGGACCACTCACCCCTGTCACAAATCTACTCAGTTGACAGACAATTCTTTGTGATGAGTTGACCACCCATTTGGAGGGTCAACAGAAATCTCACTTATTTTGAAAATTTGACCATGAGACACAAACTGCCTTTCTGTATGGGGAAGCCCACCCCACAGATGCCAAGAAAAAAGAAAAAAAAAAAATCATAGATCATGCTGTTCAAAATCCATCTTCCTAAGGCTCTTCCTGTGGTGGCTAGTGTTTTCCAAGCTGAGTGCTTTTAATCTGATTTCTGGTGTATTCTGAAAAATACTTACAGAATGCTGTAATAATATTTATTTTAGAGGAACAACTGGTTTCACTGGGTGAACACCATACATGTTTTACAGTAACTTTAATAAAGATAATGTTTTGAATGCTTACACACACACAAAAAAAAAAGGTATTATAAAATAATACCTTAATGCCATGTCTTAAAGTATACTTTAGACCTCTCTTAAGCATCTTGTTTTTAGGTTTCAAAACTTCCTGTCACACAAAAAGAAAAAAACAAAACCCACAGCATTCTTCTGTCTTACAGAAGTACAAGAGTAATAAAATCGCCCCTTTGGGGTTTTTTGTTTGGTGTTTGGAAAACTATAGCTTGATGAAGGATCTGGTAACTAATCCATATGGTGCATGATCCTTATAATACAATCCAAACATCACAAACCAACTCCCAAAAGCTAGCAAGAATCAGCATCTTTGTTGTAGAATAAAACAATGCAATCTCATGCTAACCCAAAATCCAGTTCCTCTGGAGATACCAAATGCCTAATTCACAGTGAAAATAGATGGTGACAGATGATGACGCATGTCTTACAGTCTAATGTTGCCTCCCAGAGATGAAACAGAGGGCTTGATCTCTTGTGGTGTTAAAAATCCTCTGGCATTTTTTGGACTCAGAAAACTGATGGAAAAATCAGATAATTATACTCGCCTGTCCAAAATTCCTGTAAGTATTAACTATATATTGCATTCTCCTTTTTCTGTTTAAACAGTCTTTCTGCATTTGGTCTGCAAAACAACCATCCTAGGTTTTGTTTTGTTTTTTTTTTTTTTTTCTGGTAAAGCTGGGCGCAAGAAAACTGCTGATTACTTGAGTAAATATGATACCATTTCCTGCTGGAGGGCCGATATTTTTCAGTTCTGAATTGAATGCCTCCACCTAGGAATTCAGACATGGTTTAGTGTTCAACTCTACGGCTCATTGGGACAACCCTGTGAATGTAGAATTGAACATGCGTGTCAGAGGCCTGCAACTGTTTTGGGAGTCCTTCAGAAGGAATATATTGTATATTCATGACCTGGTTATATACAACGCATACAAAGGGGTGTATGTAGGGTTGTGTGTCTCTAACTGAAAAAGGAAAGGTGTATGATTTTGTGTGTTTGTTAGGATGCTCTCTGACTGGAGAGGTGATATCGGTATGGATTTTGGCCATAACCTACCACGGAGGAATTGTGGGTGGCAAAAGAGCTGGCTTACAGTATGGCCAAAATTATGAAATAGGCTTAGAACTTTTGAATGTAAAATTGTGTACTTTGAGGATCTCAGGGGGTTTCTAGAAATGGCAATGAATGACCCCACACTGCACTGAAAAGGATGATCACCCTTCTTGTTAGCAGAAGAAAACATGATTCACAGAATTAGTACTTCACAGGAAGTTTGAGATTATAATAATTTTTATACCATAGACACTTTTTGAACAATAAATGTCATGATTGGTCCTCTAGCTAGTTTGGGTATTTAGGTCAAAACCACCCTTGTGCTATTATAGTGAAAGACATAAACAGTCCGTTTCTCGGTGAAGGAATTATTCTCTGTTCTGCCAGATGTTCACAGTACAGTGTATCCTCCATCTCTACACAACATCACATCATAAAAATCTAACATAGAGAAAAGTTCATCAAGAATAAGGAATGTTTCCCATCATGAAAAAAAAAAAAAAAATCATCACTCAGAAGGAAAAGGTAAACCCAAAACAGAAATAAAATAACTTGTGTTGTAAGATCTTAATACATTGACAGCCAATTCACTTTTACTGACCTAAGTCAAGCAAGACCTGGCTGAAATGCTAATAACTTCCAGGAATTAGATAGAAAAGACCAGAGAAAACTGGAAATCTTGGGGAAAAGAGACCTCATAGACACAGATACTCCAGGAGGTATTCCCCTAAGAAGGCAGCACAGCCAAAAGGCCATCTGAAGTGCCTCTACACCAATGCACGCAGCAGGGGCAACAGACAGGAGGAGTTGGAACCTACTGTGCTGCTGGAAAGATATGATATAGTAACCAACACTGAAACCTGGTGGGATGAATCCCATAACTGGAGTGTGGCTATTGAGGGCTACAGGTTGTTCAAAAGAGACAGGAGAGGAAGGAGGGGTGGAGGTGTTGCCCTTTATGTCAAGGAATGGATAGAGAGTGAGGAGATGTCCCTAAAACCCTCCCTGGTGTCAGATGAGAGAGTTGAGAGCCTGTGGGTGAGGATTAAGGGACAGGTCAATATTTGGGACACTATTGTGGGTGTTCATTTGTGGCCACCAGATCAGGATAGAGTAGTGGATGAGGCCTTTTACAACCAGCTCCAAGTAGCCTCACAATCGCAGGCCATGGTTCTTGTGGGGGACTTCAATCACCCAGATATCTGCTGGAAAGGCCCCACAGCCAGGAATATACAGTCTAAGAGATTCCTCCAAAGTATTGATAATAACTTCTTAACCCAGCTGGTGGAAGAGCCAACAAGGGAAGAGGCACTACTGGACCTAGTACTGACAAACAAAGAGGAACTGGTGGAGGACATCAAGGTTGAGGGCAAACTCAGCTGCAGTGACCATGGAAAGATAGAGTTCATGATTGTGGGTAACATACAAAAAAGAACAAGTAAGACTGAAACCTTGGATTTCACGAGGGCTAACTTTATCCTTTTCAGGAAACTGCTAGTAAGTGAAATCACATGGGCTAGGGCCCTAGAAGGCAAGGGGGCTCAATATTCAAACATTGCCTTCTTCAAGCTCAGGACCAGTGCATTCCCAAGAGCAAGAAATCAAGCAAGAGAAACAGGAGACCTGGGTGGTTAAGCAGAGACCTGAAAAAACTAAATTGGAAGAAGGAAGTTTACACCGAGTGGAAGAAGGGATTGACTGCTTGGGAGGGTTACAGAGATGCTGTTAGACTATGTAGGGAAGAAACAAGGAAAGCTAAGACCTCCTTGGAATTAAAATTGGCAAGAGATGTCAAAGACAACAAGAAAGGGTTCTTCAATTCAATATTGGAGGCAAAGGGAAAACTAGAGAAAATGTGGGCCTGCTGTTGAATGAGTTGGGTGCCATGGTAACAGAGGATGCAGGGAAGGCTGAGTTCCTCAATGTCTTCTTTGGCTCAGTCTTTACTGCTCGGGACAACCCCTGAGAGCCATGGACTTTGGATGAATCACAGATAGTGTGGACTAAGGAAGATCTTCCCTTGGTAGAGGGGGACCAAGATAGAGATCAGTTAAGAAGGCTGGACATCCACAAGTCCATGGGTCCAGATGGGATACACCCGAGAGTGCTGAGGGAGCTGACAGAAGTCATTGCAGGGCCACTCTCCATCATCTTTGAGAGGTCCTGGAGAAGAGGTGAGGTGCCCAAGGACCAGAGAAAGACCAATATCATCCAAGTCTTCAAAAAGCATGGTAGCTTTTATTTTTGTCCTATTGACAGATGGTCTTCCTAGTGGCTGAGATCATTGGGTTTGATTGAAAGCTGTTGACTTACAAGCTTAGAGCCATCCTAGCCTGCATTAAGTCACAAGGAAAGTTATATAAAAAGCAGCCAAATCGTAACCTGACACTGTATGGATGCCTAAAAAGAAAACATGAAGAAGTTAGGTCCCCATGAAGATCTTGTGAGTTACTGTAGGCAGGAATCAAAGCTGGACTTCTGTGATTTCTGTAGAGCAGGTTTATCAAGGAATTAAGTGCTGCTGCAGCAACTCTACACATCCTTGCTGTAATGAGCTAGCTTCCCTTACCTTTTTATTAATTGGCATCAGCTGTTGGTGGGATCCAACACATTCTGAACCTTCCTCTGAGCAAGCTGAGACACCTTGTTCTGTCATTGCTGGCCTTTGTAAACAGGCTCTCCCCAGCCTTCCTGTAGCCCCCTCAGATACTGGAAGGCTGCTATTAGGTCTC